>JADOBS010301959.1:0-13019 GCA_015708375.1 Cydonia oblonga
TAAGTTCTAAAAAAAAAAAAAAAAAAAAACAGAAGCAAATTGGATGGCTCCAAAGTAATGAAACCATTTTAGCCGGTTGCTTTTACTGAATTTAGCTTAAGCCATCACCACCTCAATTCTAGCCGGTTGCTCTTTTACTGAATTTAGCTTAAGCCATCACCACCACCTCAACTCTCTCTCTCTCTCTCTCTCAAGTCTCAAAGCCTTTGTCTTCTTATAAGAGCCCTGAAACACCTTGTGTTCATAGAAAGACCTTCCTTTTTGCGTATTAATTTTCACATCTTCTCTCTCATTTGCTTTGTTTTCCCAATCTCTTTGTAACAGTCGTATAGCTTGGGTCACGAACCTACACTAACAACGTTCATTGGTACATCACACGGCCAGCTTCGTCGGTTGTTACAGAGAGACAATTAGTTTTAGAATAAATAAAAAAATAAGTCATCATGGGTTTTCTTCACAAGCTTTGGGATGAAACACTCGCCGGACCGGCACCTGAATCCGGCCTCGGCAAGCTCCGAAAGTACGACTCCATGTCTATCCCGTCCTCTTCGCCAATGGCTGCGAATGAGGTTCCGGTCACTCGGAGCATTACTATTCTTAGGACTGGTTCGTCCACCCTTGGAAACCTTTCACCTGATTCCGGCTCCCCCTCAGAGTCCCCAACCACACCAGGAACTCCAAGAACCCGTAAGTTATCTATTTTATAGTCTCTAAATTAACTACAAATAACATGAATTGACACCGTGATAAATTTGATATGCCTTTAAAGAAATAACAGAATTAGTTGGTGTGCTAATAGTAATTCTAATGTTTAAAATATCGTATTGGTGGACGGACATCGATATCCAAATTTGTGGAAATATCGATATATTTTTCTAGCATGGAAAATTTGTTAGATACAACGAGTGTAAATATACTACACTCCTGTTGCGACCAACTTGCTTGGATATAGATATCATATTCTTAAATGTTAACTCTTTTTTTGTGAGATATTTATATGTTTAATTTTGTTTATGTCTATGTATTCTTTTGATTTTACGTGCAGCTGGAACACCAGGTGCAAGGAATTTCAAGAAATTAACAAGGAGGAAATCGTCTGCTGATGCTTTGTCACGCGCCGAACCTAGAAGTCCGACTGGTTACGATTGGTAAGTGTTAGCTATGTTTAGAATGATAGACACACACACACACACACACATATATATATATATATATATCCTTGCTTCTCTAGCTAACCCCCAGTAGATATCAGAGTCAACTTGAAGAAGCATGCATATATCATTTGGTTTAGATAATTCTCAGTAGATTAAGAGCTGATCAAGTCAACCCCAATTGAAAACAAGATTAGGAATTTGGGACCATCTAGGAAAAGAATTTGGTACTCTTACCCTTGGGCTAGATATGCATAGAATAGTTAAATAATCTGATATGTTATATTGTCAGACTGTCTAACGTCATCATGCATTCAAAATGTATGTAGATTGAGTCTGGTAATATAACATGCAGGCTTGACACAGTCTTCCTTATATAGGTCTCACAAAATACTAAGGTTCCTTTGTAGATAATCGATGCATTAATATCCGAGGAGAAGATTGTTTAACAAATACTAGTTATACTTTAACCTCCCTTATTATTTCTTATTTATGTGTATTACAGGATGGTAATTACTGCTTTGGATCGTTGAGAGAGGAAGTGAAGAAGATTATGCTAAAGTATCGGCCGGCGACTCCACACCATTGTACATAGAGAACCTTACCTTTATGGGAACTTGATGCATATACAAGTGTATAGATGTAATTATCTAAGTACGTACTACATATAATAAAACGGTTCAACTGATCACGAGGAACAGCAGAGGAACCGATGCTCCTGGAGATTATGGAGGAGTTGAAGTAGGGTTTGCTATTTCACCTATTTTCATGTTTCCATGCGATCTTCAAGTTTTGTTTTGTATTTTTATTTGACCTTTGTACATATGGATCTGTGTATTGAATCCGTCCCTTCATGAAACTCTTAAATTTGGAGCTTAATAATTAACTTAAAATTTACTCTTAAATTCTGATTTTCATCATTGTTTGTTCATATAGTCATTAGTTTCCTCATATTTCAAGCAAAAAAAAATAAAGAACAAATGGTTATCAAACGAACCCGTACAATTTAATGCAACATGCATATAAAAGTGTGGGAACGCATCATGCATATAGAAGTGTGGGATTAATGATTAGCTATTTTCAAGGAGCAATATTTTTCCTGCTGTGTTTATTGTATAATATTGGAAACCAAACATAATATTCAAACATTCAGGATTAGATATTCTGCCTTTGAGTAAAACTTCTTATGTGGATTACACACAATAATTATGAAAATTGACATCTTGAATATTCAAGAGTGTTGCTGTTCGAGCCCTATACGGCTATACCCCATTCGAGTTTGACTTAATCTAAATGGAAAATGAAGGGGGAAAAAAGAAACAAAACTTAACTGAGAAACAAGGTATTGGTTTTTCTTTATATCAACTCTGGAGGTCCCTAGGTTGAACGAGATTTCACTTTCTCAATCAGATCAGCAGCGTCTTGAACGGTTGCGATGTTCTCAGCTCCTCCTTCTCCGACGGACACATTGAACTTCTCCTCCAAAGCCATCAGGATTTCAACCTGTTTCATTTTCTTTCCATTGATCAGATATTTATGTGCAGAGAGTGAAATAAATAAATGAACAAAAAGTAAAATATTGAACAGATCGGTGACATATTTGGTCTTTTACGTCAAATTAATGGGTGATTAATCTATTCACCATACCATCAATTAGAGAGGGTTCCAACTTAAGTCAATACCTAATTATCTCTGAATTAGTTTTTCAATCCTTTTTCTGGATACAAAAGTTTTGTTGGGTATTAATCATCACCACAGAAACGATTATATACACTTAATTAATAGAGTACTCATCCATCCTAATTAAATATTAATATCAGAAAAAAAAATGTATTACTTGATTATGTGGTTTGTTATATGACTTAATGAGCATATCACTTGGTTACATTAGAAGCGTTCGAATCAATAAACTATAATATTCTTAATTAACTCAATTTCGATCACTTTCTCTCACAATCTCACCACTTGGCTAATCCTAACCCCAAGGGCCTCATTTTTACCCATTATATATATATCGGATTAACGATATATTACATGATAAAAGTCATAATTAATAATTAAGTGGTACAATTTTTTTGAAAGTTACGATATAGCATACTGAAATAAATCACTTATATTTCGTGTGGAAATTATATGAAGAACACCACAATTATTAGTACTTTTTACAAGTCACAGCTAATCGAGTTAACATGTTATGATATATTATGCAAAACTGCCAAAACATCACCAATTAAAGCTAAAGAGAAAAAAAAACTATATAGAGTAACTAGAGAAAGCATGAAGATCGATCATCATACTGTGTCGAGAGAATCCGCCCCCAAATCGACAAACTTTGTTTCGGGAAGCACAGTGTTTTCATCAATGGAGAGTTGCTTGGCAATTGTGCTTTGCACAATTAGAAGGGTCTCTGGTTGAGCCTGCACAAGGTAATCAAACTAGATAAGTGCTTATTCTAGTTAAGCACGGATTAGAGATATGATTAAAAGAACATACATAGAATAAGCACAAATTAAGTGTACCGAAAAATGTTTCAAGTAACTACATACATTTCCGATGGCATTCGGTGGAGCTTATAACTAATAACTCTGATGGCATTCGGTGGAGCTTATAACTAATAACTCTGATGCATGTGTTAATGGAAGTTATCGCATGAGAAATTACAACAAAAAAAAAAAAAAAGGAGAAAAAAAAAAGATGCAAAGCAAGTGTAAAATTACTATAGATAGCTAAGTTAAAATAGATATTTGCAGAAATATATGTAAATATATTTACAATGGCGCATGAGATTGTAGTCTTAGTGCAACTACGGAGTGCAAATGATCTTCCTGCTGCCTTAGTGATGGCGATCTTTGGTACAAGTCTTAGCCCCTTAACCACTGGCCCTTCCTGCATTGAAAATAATCAAATCATACAATTAGTGAAAAATCCGGTCTCTCTATTCTTTATTCTCACTCATATACTGTGGAATACGCGCGGCTTGTTGTAACTGCTCACAATGAACGGATCCATGCATGTGAGTTTCCCACATAGTGTGATAACACAGCCTGTACCCAACAATCTATGATTCTTGCAGAATTCGTGGCACTTACAATTCTAGAGAATCCATTGAGTTGGCAAGTTGTGCTTCTGCCCTTGGCGGTGTAAGGTAGAGTGGCAACAGAGATTAGGGAAATTGAACCAAAAGAAGCCATGATCAAGAGTTGGAAGCTTGAATAGTTATGTAAAACAAGAAGAATAATAACGACAACAGCTTGTTCTTACAATGCGTATAGGCATATAGGTTTTGTAATTTGCTTCATATATAATGCAGAGATACATGAAAAATGTCTAGGGGTTTGGTCGATGATTACAATTAATCATATGGTAGTGACCATGCAATTGGCGGATAATACCATAACTGTGTGTCTTGTGCTTGTAAAGCTGGCTTTAGGTGAACTCAGTAGAGCCCTTCGTCAAAGACAACATATAAGCTTAAGCTAAACTTTGTTACAAGGGTTGTGCTATCTACACACCTATTTTTACCTCCCACACATCTTTTGTTAATTTCTATCCTTTGATCTTCTTCAATTCATTCGATCTAATGGTCAAAAATTGAGATGAATATGTAGAAGGTAAAAAAGGATGTGTTTATAGCACTACCCTTGTTATAATTCATATTCAATCTGCTTCTGCATCAACTTTTGATTCTAAACTAATTGGGTTTATGTTTTGGGCAAGAGACCAACATAATTTGATAGTTTGGGTTGGTTTGGTACGTTGGATTACAATGAATAACTTATTGAAGTGTAGAAGTGAATGATATTTCATTTGGAGGGAATTAGAAGAGGACTAGGCATGAAGAAAACTCATTCCTTGTAATCCTATCATTTTGAAGAGGATTGAAAGACATAAGTTTTATTCCTGAGTAATCCTAGTTGGACATATTTCATTTCTCCTCTCACGATACCTTTAATTTACAGTTATCCACTTCAATTCATTCTATATACCAAACGAAGCCTTATTGACTTGGTATGAGAAGAGTAGAAGTCTTAACTAAAAGGATGAGCGTACTAGTCCAAGGGATGTACTAGTCCAGTAGCGGTTTGAGGTCTAAACTGTAGGAGACCAAATTGCGTCCACCTTTAATTTAAGTGGTTTAGTGGTAAATGTACGGATTATGGTTCTCTAATAAATAAAAAAATATGGAGGTCTTGGGTTTAATGCTTCGAGCTGATGAGTATGCTTTACCGTGGCCATAAGAAGGATGAAATTTCTCATAATCTCTTCGGACCAGAAATGAGTGGATAAATGTCGTTTACATCAATTGTTTCTCTTTTTCAGAAATAAAAAATAAAAATAAAATAAAAAAACCACTGCAAACCATTATCCGTGCTATTTATTTAAAGTAGCGCAGAATATAACTTGCAATAAAAATAAAAATCTCGAAAGACCAAAATTGTAAAATCTCACCTAACAGCGAGTGTCTTGGGTTCAATACCGACATGCATCTTCTTTGGTGACTTTATTGTGCCCCACAGACGCTCGACTTCTGCCGCTAACAAAAAGATCACAGAGGTCCGTCGTCCATGCACCATGCTTCCGTTTCTTTCCAAAAATGAATAAGCTTTGTGTTTGAATGATTCATGCAGATTATGGTTGATACTGTCTCGAGACATTTTAAGATTTACGTTTCGTATATATGTGTGTATGTATATATGGTTTCACATTCTCCTTTTGGGCGCCAACCATCTGTTTGTGTTAATGCCGCTTAAGTCTCCTTCTCAATCTTGATACCGAATTTCCTCCAAATTCGTACTAAATTCTTTTTTTCTTCCAATGACATAAACCAAACCAAGTTCTCTGCTTTTCAGAGTTACTTTGTATGAAAGGCGTACGAAACTGTTTCGGTTTTTATTCGTTGTGGTTCATGTTGTAATACTTCATTTGTTCATGTTTCCCAGGTGCTTCTGGGAGATTCCTGCCGACCATGCTTGTCTCTAGACTATCCGCGGTCAGAACTCAGATGATCAACCATGTAACAAAAGGTTTTTGTTCTGTGAATTTTTTCATTTTTGGTCTATCTTTATTTTGCTTTTCCAATAGTCTCAGCCCCTTATTAAAATTCAACATTAACTTCTTCCATGCTCGTTTCTTAGCTTAAAATCGTGTTAATTACATCGACATTGAAACTTTTATTGAACTGTTGTTTATTACCAAATATCCAAACTGCAATTAATATATAATATGTAATGCCCTAAGGTGGTGGGAGTGAAATCGTTGTGGTAAATGCTATAAGGTAATGCTGCACAAGGAATGATCTTGTTTGACATGTAGCTAGATGTGTGTGACAGGAGACTGATGTCTGCTATGTTGGATCGTTGGGATGAATGATGGGTTGTTCAACGTTTCAAGTTTCATACATGATAACATATAGTTTTAGTTTATTGGTGTCTTTTTAAATCAATTAAGTTACAACTGTATAATTAGTTTACTGCTTAAGCGGAGGTTCTCTTATGATTCCAGTAAGGTAGTGGAGGTTCTCTTGTGATTTTAAATTGTAGTTTAAGTTGGTATCTTTAAAAACAATTCAGAACTAACTGATATGAATTTGCCAGGTCCATTGAAGCCTTCACCAAAGACAGGAAACTTCGGTGGACTTTACAGTGATATTTTGCATACTCCGGTTAGCTTCCTAATGAACTTTCTTCAATGGGCCTTTGTTTCATTTTCAATTTTTGGACTAACCCATCAAAATCTCACTCTATTTTTCAGAAGCATCAAACTTTCTCTATGGCAACCACTCATGAGGAGGGGGATAAAAAAGTAGAAGAGTAAGTTGCTTTTTTCACATAAAAAGAACCATATTGAACTTGTAGCAACAACTCTTTACATATTGGCTTATTTCATTAAAGATGAGCTCTCATCCTATCCTGCAACTAAATATCTGTGTTATTGGAATGCTTGCATCTTTTTGTAGGTTTCTTTAACCTTCTGTTTAAATCTGCAGAATTTCTGTCACGTTTGTTGACAAGGATGAGATGGAGAAGCATATTAAGGTTCCTGTTGGAATGTCCATGCTAGAAGCTGCTCATGAAAATGACATAGAACTTGAAGGTACTCTGGCATCAGGGCATGTCATTTGATGTTTTGTGCATTCCACTTTGGTTCCTCTTGTTTTAGTGGGATCCTAACTTTTATTAAAAACTTTTCTGAGCTCTATGTAGAATATAGACCCCGGTAACTCCTTGCAATTTTGTAGTGGTGTTGATGAGTGAGCTTGCCCTTCAAGATTGTTTTATTATGAGACTATTAAAGTGCTTGTTAGAATTGAATGGATAAGATGAACTTGGAAATTGAACTTACGTGATTAAAACCAAGGCTTGGCTGGATTGAATCGAGTTGATCAACTACGGAACAGCGTGGCTATCTCTATTGTGTATCTCTAACAAGTTGGTTTTAATGTGATCTTAGGAGCATGTGAAGGATCATGTGCTTGTTCGACATGTCATGTGATTGTGAGAGTATGTACTTTGAAACCTGATGTTTTCAGATGAAGAATCATAATAGGAAGGCAATATTCACTGGATACAAGGAGACATACAAAATGAACTGATTTCTGTTTCATTAGTATCCGGTGAAAGTTGCCTTGAAAACTTCCATTCCTCGCACTAAAATTTTCATATGAGCTAACTTCTGGAACTCTTGGTTAGGATATGGAATACTACAATAAACTCGAAGATCCAGCTGATGAGGAAAATGACATGCTGGATCTTGCCTTCGGGCTCACAGAGACGTAAGCCCCCTATATCTTGGAATTAATCTGCAGGGAATATTATGTCAAAGTAGTAGCTGAAATATGAATTCTGAATTCTATATAAGTTGATATTCGTTTGCAGGTCTCGTCTGGGTTGTCAAATGGTTGCAAAACCAGAACTTGACGGAATATGCCTTGAACTGCCGAGTGCAACTCGCAACTTTGCTGTTGATAGGTATGCCAAGGCCACATAGAATAGAATTCTTTTGATGGGAAGGAGACGGTAGGACAATTTTTGCCGAGGAAGCAAATGGAGCTATGCCATTCTTGTAGCACGTCTTATATTGCTAGTTTTACACTTCAAAAACTAATTAAAGAAGCAACTTGATGAAATTTGGTTGTGCCAGGATTTTGGTTGAATACTTTATGGGTATTGATTTTCACATTTCCGTTTTTTTTTTTTTTCTTCCACTACTTACCTTGTTTTTGTTCTTGAATTCTATTTGAGTTATTCAATCCTAAACGAAAAGCATGAGGAGAAAAATGTTTCACCCTTGTCAAGAAGACCGGGTTACATTGAAGTCCTCAGACAAAAGAGGATATAGTCATCAAGCTCTTCTTCAAAGTTGAAACTTAAGCTTACCCTTAATAAGTCATCTTTCTTTCTTACACACTATGTGTTTGGGTTAATATTTAATGTTGGGCTTTATGTTAGCAAGGCCCAAGGATGCCAAAGTAAAATGCCAAAGCCTAGTTGACAGGCCTGAGGTGAATTGGAGCCACTTCAGCTAAGGCGTAGGCCATGTGCCTATGATGGAGGTGATGGGTGATAGAGACCAACTCACCACCAGCCAAAAGCACCTTTCCAAGGGCAAGACAAGTAAATAAAGCAATGACTCACTGCCTTCCGAGTAATCTCAGTTAAAGGCGAGGCAAGAGGGGTTGGGCCAATTTGTCTATAAAAGGAGAAAGAGACACCAAAGACAAGGACACTCAACCAACCAATCAAAAGACATACAAACTTTGCTCTCAAGCTAGTTCGTACCCAGAAAGTTGAAACTTGTCCATATTCAGTCCTTTTAGCTATAGTTCCCTCAGAAAAGCTATCTTTTGTCTAGTGTAAAAGCTCTGCTACCTCTCCTTAGTATTGTAGTATCGATTCCCTCACGTAACATTTACTTTCCATCCCTTTTAGCATACAACCATCTGTAAACCCAAAGAGAAGTGATTGTAAGAAGTTCAACCTTGCTCGACAAGGTGAAATCTTGCCCGAGTATCTTTCTTTGTAATTTCATTTAGTAGATGTGTCGCTTAATGTACTTTCCAACATGTATTCAAGTTATTGTCAACTGTTTCCTACTTAAGAGGCCCATTTGTATTCGAATCTGGTTAAGTTAATAAACCTGTTTTTGTTAAAGTGAACTTTGATTGAGGAAATGTTTAAAAGGGCCTTGAACTCCTTTCATTTTGGACATACAAGATTATGAACTAAAAGTCCTTGTTTACAAGGTAAGAAAAGAACTTAATGCAGACTTAACCCATCTGTGACAATCATGTGATAACAAGGGCGCAAGTAATCACTTAATAAACACCCACTCGACAATCTGTTATGTGAAGATAACAGTGACACGCCTAAATCCTTTTCAGTTTCGATTGCGAGCCTTAAGGCCTACACCAAAAGCCCTACAAAGGCACCTTTCAAACTAACTATAAACATATCTTGCAGCATACCCAGTAGCAAGAGCTCGCCCGACAACCAAAAAAGTGCCACCACATTGGGGAGCTGTGCGAGGGAAATCTTGCCCAAACATAGTTTTGGCACGCCCGATGGGATCACAATAATCTTGTATGCTAAGAAAAAGAAATGAGCGAACTTTCAGGTGGAAAACAAAGTAGGGGCAACCCTATTATCTAACAAGAGCAGACATGACAAATCATCCGGAAGACTTTCCTTCACTATGAGGTCTTGCTATTCTAGAAAGCCCTACTTCTTTTGAGAAGTCAGGTGGAAAAGTTACCAAAGAAGATTTGCAAGCTACCATGGTACAACTGTTGAGAGGTATGGAGAAGATTAGTCTAGAGACCATAGGAGAAATTAGCAGACTATGTTCCTTAATAGGAACTCAACAGAGAATACTGGAGTCAGAGTATTCCACCCCAAGATATGGTTATGCCATGGAGGTAATCAGCGAAGCAAGCCCTGAGAGAGAACCAGTGATTCCTCTGTTTCTTTTACTCGAGGAAAATAAGGATAAGAGGAAAAAGAAGAAGGAACCTGAACCAGTCGACTAGAGGAAAAAGAAATCCAGAAAACAAGCTTGCTCGACCCTCTATTATTCCTAATAGACGGTAGGGGGCAGATCGGGCTAGAAGGAAAGAAGTTTGGAATGAAATGACTCAGCAAGTTGGAGAGCCCAATGGAAAAGGTTTGCAAATGACTGCAGGCAAACACCCTTTATAGACCACCACCGTTGGCTAATAAGGGAGGGGAAGCTAGGTGGAGACAACCAGAACCATAGAAGGAGGCTTTCTCAAGCAATGAGTGTAGCCCGAAGTGGGGACCTCCTTACACCTCACACAACAATACAGCTAACCAGCAACTCAGAAATGAGTTAGCTTAACTAAGAAGGATAGTCATCTAGAATGCTCAACCTCAGGCTCGCCCACTGTTCAGAGTAACATATCAAAAACCCCACCCTAAGTATATTAATGAGCAAAACCCTTTTCCCCTCAACTTCAAGATGCATGCATTCCTAACCTTCAGTGGGGAAGATTGTAATGTGTCCTCTAGAGACCACATTTTCAAGCTTTCCAACTACTGTGTAGCATCGAAGACAATCTTAACTACAGGTTGAGGTTGTTTGGGAATTCGTTGGTTGGTTTAGCATCTCAAAGGTACTCTCTGTTACCCCATAATTTCATTACCAACTGGGGGCAAATAGAGATGGCTTTCCACGAGTAGTTCTATAGGGTAGAGCCCAAGATGACCATCAATGACTTATTGGAGGTGAAACAGTATGAATATGTGTCTACAGAAGACTTCATGATGAGGTTTAGAATGACGAGGATAAGGTGCCAATTCCCGATCAATCATGCTCAGCTCATAGCCATTGCCCAAAAGGCTCTAAGGCTACCTTTGAGAAAAAAGTTTTATGATGTGCAGTTTAACGAGCTTCAGAAGTTAATAATAACAACTATCAAGTATGAGAAATTTGTTGACTGAAGAGCATCAGGTGAAGCATTTGTCTAAAGTGCCTTATTTTTACAAGAGCAAAGCCCTAATACATCAGTTGGTGTTTGAAAGCCTAGAGCCTAGAGAGAATGGCAACATTATAAGAGAAGGAATAGAGTTGTATGCAGCAGAGATGACCACCTTTTTCAAACCTCTAATGGTAAAGGGGTTGGTCCAGCCAGTTAAGGACCAAAAGATTATGATGAATGATTGAGGATTTGTGCCTGTGAAGCCCCCAAAATACCAGACTTATTCTTTTGATTTGACCAAGGAAATAGACATTTATGAAGAGTTGGTAAGGGCTAAAGTGATTGTGCCCGACAGCACCAAAAAGATGCCCAAACCAGAAAAGTTGAGAGGGAAGAAGTACTGTAAACTTCACCACACCTTCAATCATTCCATAACCAATTGTGTACAATTCAGAGATTGGATATATGACCTTATAGTCAAGGGAAAACTATTGTTGGAGAAACCCCAATCAAATATGATGATAGACACATATCATTTCTAGAGGCCCCAATCAACATAATCAACTTTAATTGGGTTGAGAAAGGAAAAGTAAAGTTTACTTGGGAAGTGAGGGGAGAGAAAGGGCAAGTTGTGAGGCCATCAGAAGGTGTCACGACGTTACCCGATAGGCCTAAAGTAGCCGTAATCAAGGGAGTTGTGTTATGTAGCAAGTGCCAATGTGAATGTGAGCTAGATGTGCCAGCATCGGGCATTATTATAGATCATGACTTGGTCAAAATGAGAGAAATAGAAGAGTTAGAGGCCTGCATGAGTATTTTTCGGGCAACTAAGAAAGAAACCTCCAAAAATGTGTTCCAGAGATTAGGAAGAGATTCAAAACCCAAGGGCTTGTCTGAAGTATTCAGGAATTATGAAGCCTCTGAAGAAGTGGATGATAAAGAGGCAAAGATGCCAAGATGGATAGATGTAAAACCTCGCCAGCCAAGTTATAATGGCAGTATGAGGCAATGGTGGAAAGAAAGAACAATGAACCCAATTCCCCCAGTCATTAAGAAAGATTTAGCCCAACTCAACCAAAAATGGTATGTAGTTAGGAAGAATGTGAGGCTTATCAAAGAGATGGGGGCATCTATGATAAGGAGAGTTTAGAGATAGTACAAAGCTCACATGAACTCATTGAAAATCCCTACCATATCAAAAGCCTCTAAGAATGTCAAGTTTGAGAAGGTATCTCAAGGGGGAAGAAAACAACTTCAGTAGAAAAGTAAGAAAGAAATAGGAAGAGCCAATAGTAAAGCTGAGGGGGAAGGAGATCATGTGCCTTAAAGCCCTCATCCAGGGAAGTACAAAATCTTGAGGATAACCCAAGACAATGTGGTGATGATTGATAAGCTCATATTTATATATATTTTACATCAAATTCACTTGTCTTTTCTTAGTTCGTTCCTTATATTTTTGAGCTATTTACTTTGTTTTTGTGTTTTGTGGGAATTGTCAAGCAAAGAAAAGAAAAATAGCACAAGTGGGATTTTAAGTAACAAATTCGTCAAAACTGTCTGTGCAGGTCAGATGACTTTGGAAGAAAGTTGCGAACAGCTCAGATTGAATTAGAGAATGAGCCTTATATGCTGAAAAGCTATGGATGTCTATTTTCTGGAGCATTTCATGAATTTTTCATATAATTTTTCTAGAAGAAGTTATGGCCGTTTTAACACTGAAAGGTTCCCAAGAGACTGAGCAGTTTGTAACTGATAAGAAAGCATTGAAAGCTATAAATCCAATAACCCTAGCAGCCAAAACTGATGTAGCCAAGAACAAGCCAGCTGACACTTATTCAAATATCAAAGGAAATGGAATTAAAGATGAGGATTAAGTGGGAGTAATGGGCATAAAGGCTACCTAAAGAGTTACAACTGTTTTACCATTTCCTCTC
>JADOBS010301960.1:0-13021 GCA_015708375.1 Cydonia oblonga
ATAAAAAAAAAAAAAAAAAAAAACAAGCCAACGGGGTTTTGCAGTAACTCATGAGTTTTACTTTTTCATATATTAATTGTTGTTGTTGATGTTTATTAGTATTAGTAGGTGTTGGAGGAGCCTTTCTCGAGTTGGGATCCAGAAATCTACATACGACCAAACTGGCAAAGTTGTCTTCAACCATTATCTACTTCACTATGATTGTATACAAACTACAAAGGTGGTCCTGTCGATCGTCTCATTTGAAGAATAATATCTTGAAACATTTTTATATATTACAATGGAAAATCAGCCTGATGGGGGGGGGTATGAGATTTTTTCCATGGTTGGACCACACTGATATAATTGCCCCTTCCTTTTTAAAAAATAAAAATAAAAATAAAAATAAAGAAGGAAATGTTAAGGAGACTCTCTGAAATTTATAAACCATACATATCAAAACTTATTCTAGGTACATTGACAAAAAAAAAAAAAATTATTCTAGGTATAGTTTCTTTAAAAAAAAATTATAAAACGAAATACAAGGGTGATTATACTTATGTCCTAAGTTCGCAAAAGCGTCTACTGCCAAATGAGCCTCTTTAAAAAAGAAATGGTAAGGGGACTCTCTCAAAAGTGTAACTCTCCATGAACTCTCCGTCATCTCATGTTTTTGGCATAATGTCCGTGACAACATTATAAAACATTGTGCCAAAACATAAGGTAGCGGAAAGTCCATGAAAAATCTTACTTTAAGAGTCTCCTTAACATTTCTCTCTTTAAAAATATGTTTAAATTGGATATTATTATGCACCAGTGTAGTGCATGTGTATTCAGAAAATTGAATGAAACAAACAACAAACAACTTGGATTTGCTTGCATGCATTATTACAAGCACTCTTGTCATTTTCTTATATCTTCTCTAATTATTAAGATGCTTACTTTTTTTTTTTTTCCTTACGGAGATCGATTGGTCCATAAGTCCACACCGCAAATCTCATAATTTTTGTTCACTTCACGGCCACACTCCCACGATGTCTTTCTACTTTTGTTCTTTTCTTTGGAATGTATTTTCTTTTAAGTTTTTTTTTTCCGATCAAATATATATAAATGTAGGTTTTGTGATCTCTTAATCTGTCCACTGTCGGTTTGCTTGATCGGGTTTCTCTTTGTGCATGGTTGGATACGGGTCATCCTCTCAGTGGTTGATGGTTCATTAATTAGCTAAGAATTGTGTAATTATTTGATTATTAATTTGATGTGGCTCGTTTTCCTTCTTCGGAGTTTTCCCATATAATTTTATAGCCACATTTTGTGCATGCAGAACGTTGTATCGGGTTTGCTTATTGAAGTTCTTTATTACCCCTCATGAAAGAGTATATGAGTTTCTGTGTTATTTGATTACGAGAATAGAACTAGAAGAATGACCACAATGAACCTCGGACTAGAAACAAGAATAATGCTAGGTACATCAAACTTACGCATTAAGTTTGTGCACTAAATGATGTGGCACCAATTAAATTTGTGCTTTAATTCAAGTAACTTGATTAATGATTGCAATAAAAATTGATATGTTGTAGAATGTGTCACATCATTTAGTATACAATTTGGTCTACGTAGCACAACCCTTAAAACAAGTCTCTATTGTTTGGTTGAAAGTTGAATCAAGTATGAATTCTCTATTGTTTGGTTTAGAACTAAGGGTTTTTGGTCTCTGCTTCGATATTCAAATTTGAGTTTCAAGTCTACACATTCTTATTCTAAAATTATGTGTCACACACAACTATTCTAGACAGGCTAAACTCTTAAATCTAACATGTAGTAACTTTCAAGAAATGTATAACATGTTACATGTGTGAGTAGTCTAGTAACTTATTTAATGAGAGGTCGATCATAAAAAAATGATAGGAAAATAAATTCTGATATGTAACATGTGTGTGAATTTAGTGATGATATCATGCCACATGTCTGCATCATATTGTTACATGTGCACTTCTGTTATTAGAAAAATGTAACTATAAATAAGAAATTAGAGAAGAATTTTTTTTAAGAGCAATGATAGCTGTTTCATTGATTAAAAGGACAAGATTACAAGGAAACCAGCAAGGAAATACAAAGAAGCACAACAGGCTAATCACTAGAGTACTCTTCCAGAAGAAGGTCAACAATGAGATCCGGTGGCCCCGACCCATGGCTTGACAACAGACTCCGAACAGGCGCGGCGAGCCAGACGATCGGCAATCTCATTAGCTTGGTGGCGCACATGAATACATAATACTCCAGTAATCCCAACCAACATAAATTTTGGCGTCTTCCTTTACGCTGTTGCAATTTGGAGTGAATCTCCTTCCCTAGCTGTTCCTTCCCTAGCTGCCGATGCTTCAATACGAGCGGAAGAGAAGACATGTTTGAACCTTCGAACTCTAGCAGCTACAACTCCAACACCTTCCACTTTATCCACTTCTCTCCAAGCCCCGTCGACATTTATTTTGAGTTTTCCCGGGGGAGGTTTGGTCCACTTGGTCGATCCACTGATACCTCCACGGCTACTATTATATAAGCAATTAAAGTTGGTGGTTCGAGAAGCCTTCAACAAATCATGCCACTAACTTATTGCTCTAAACGCAATATCACTTCTGGTCGATCGCATTTTCCAATCCATAACAGTGATCGAAGGTCGAAAAGACTTGTATCAAGTGATCACGAGGCAACATTGGAAAGGCGATTGAGGGCTGCTAAATTTTCTGCCAATGGGTTTTTACTTGTTAGTGGATGTACTTTGATACTCGTCAAGGTGCGCCCTAGTATGCAGTTCCTTCACCTTAGTTGTGATTAGCAAATCTTCACTCTACACATTTTGTAACCGAAGAGTTCATCTCCTAGATTCCAATTTAAAATGTATTTATGCAAAAAAATCAATCAAATGATAAAGGGATAACTCATAGTTAACAGCTTGTACAATTGTCTTATATAGCTGTATTTTTAGTTATAATAGCTTTGTAACTAATCTCTGTGTTAAGAGAGTTAATTAAGTATAATTAGTTACTAAGCTTAATTAGACAAATGTATATATATTGAGTTGTATTCCTTACTCATTAAGAAAGAAATAATACAAAGACTTCTTTCTTTACAAATGAGACTAGTTAGTAATTGATAATGTACAAATAGATTGATGGTTAGTAACAATTAAGATGCTCATGATACAAATAGGCGACCAAATGATTTATAATTTGATTGATTTTTGTAGATTCAATCTTTGAATGATGATTAAGATAATGAACGGTTTCAAAAATGACATGTGTATGATTATTCATTAATCATAATATGGTGAATAATTAAGGAGACGTACTTAGAGTAGTGCACCATCTCCTAAACCCTATGAGTCTGCTTGCACAATGATAGGTTTACTTATCATAAATGTGTATGCAAAGTTATGTAACATTTTCATTCTTCACATGTCATTCGTTTACTAACATAAGAACTGAAAAGTAAATCCTCACATGTCATTCGTTTACTAACACAAGAACCGAAAAGTAAGTAGGTGTCACATTGAAGTTAGTTATGTTATACTTAATTTCAACCGAATATCATTGAGAGAATATACAATAAGTGTCAGATGAGTACATTTTTTTAGTGACCAATTTATTGATTTAGAGATATGTCGAACAAAATATCAATAATTTTAAACACCTATACAGCCACCACATAGACCAACATAAACAAGAATTCTGAACAAATTTGTCATAAAGATGGCAGACGCGACAAATTAAATGAAAAACAAAATAATCAAAAAAATATATATTGATAATGAAAATTGACTTAAATTTAAAAGGAAGAAATTATATTTTTAGTAATAAAAGAACTTCGTACACAGATTTGGGAAAACGAAGGCTGCTCTCTGGTGAACCATGACAAGTGCACCACATAGGCCTCGTGAGCCGTAAATAGTGCCCCATTATCATCTATATGGCTCCATTTACTAATTTTTATTTACACAACAAAGTAAATGAAATATTATATATTTTTTTACTGAAAAATAATATCTACAAGTGAGAGATATTCGGTTTGAATATCTTAGATAACTATTATTGTAGAAATTTATCATCCTCACTTCTTATTATAAATATATCATTGTATTAAAAAAAAGGAATTATTTTTAGCATTTTAAGAATATTATTTTACACTCCTTACAAATGTAGTTTTCTCTCTAATTATAAAAAATATGAAATATAAAATAAGATTTTTAGAATAAAAATAACAATTTCCGTAAAATATAATATAAAATGACATTCGTACAATCGTGAAGAGCCCATGACCCGAGCCAATCAACTCCTAAATAGAATAAAGAAATGCTAGTAGTCTTCTTATTTGCATCTTCTTGTTTTACATTTTGAGGTATTCTTCATCCTTGGTATCTTTTGAAATGATTCGAATATTCTATTTATTGGTTAACCTTTTAAAAATTACATAGGCAAAAACATTAACTAAACTTGAAATTGTTGAATAATCTAATGGTTATTTAATAAATAGAAAATATTTTTCTCACATTAATATTGAAATTTTGACAACGTTAAATCTAATGGTTTCACAATTTCTCATTTGATTAATTTTCTGCATAATTGATCTTTAAGATGATCAAGAAGTTAGACAACACCGATCATCAAAAACATTACAAGATGATATGACTCGTTTGAAAATATTTTTAAAATGATTGAAAGCATTTTTAGAAAAAAAATATATTTGTAGGTTTCCTGGAGCCAATCCCTGACTGGAAGTATGCTGATGAGGACGTCTTAATGGTGGGGGCTCAGGCTGGAATGTGACAATTTGGTATCAGAACTAATCCCTGGGTGAAAGTGTGCCAACAAGGACGTCGGGCCCCTAAGGGGGGTGGATTGTAAATCCCACATCACCCAGGGGAGTGGATCCTGTAAGCCTTATATGTATATTCCCATCTCTACCTAGCACGATGCCTTTTGGGAATTCACTGGCTTCGGGTTCAGTAGGAACTCCAAAGTTAAGGGAGAAAGGGGCTAGAGTATTCCCAGGATGGGTGACCCACTAGGAAGTTCTGCTCGCGTGAGTTCCCATAAACAAAACCGTGAGGGTGTGATTGAGGCCCAAAGCAGACAATATCATGCTACGGTAGAGTTGAGCCCGATATATGGTGGGGGCCCGGGTCGGGATGTGACATGTACCTAATAATAATTTGTCAACAACTATACTTGAAAAAACAGCAAAAAAAATATATATATATAATTTCACAAAAAAATTGAAAAAATTACATGGAGCTTTTATGTTGATCACCAACTATTTGGTAAAAAAAAAACCGTTTGGAAAGAGAAATAATATTAAATGTTTGCATAACCAAAAAAAAAAAAAAACTATGATCGAAAAAACGTATCTGGAAGAAGAGAAAATATAGTTTAATTATTAATATCCCAACTAAATAAGGAAAAGTGCATAATGCAAATAAAGTAATAAATTCAAAAATTATTTTAATTTAAAAAAATATAATAATAACATGCAATTTAGCTTAAGGTGGTTATTGGTCAAAACATTTTAATTAAATTTATAAAAAACACAGATATTTAATCTAAATGATATAGAAAAACTATAAGGGATTCTAATTTTCCTTTATATTTAGGATAATACTTGGGTCCTGACCAGTCATGACTCATTTTTGCGGTAGACCAATAATATTGAAACACTTGTCACTTTGAGTGGATCAATAATAATAAAAAATTACTTAAAGTGACAAGTGTTTCAATATTATTGGTCCACCTCAAAAATGTGTCATGACCGGTCAGGACCCAAGTATTATCCTTATATGTATTCCTTTACAATCAATTTCTCTTCCAAGAAAATTTCACTTTCTCACCTAATTGAATTTTCCGGGAAAATTAAGTTTGAAAATAGAAAGCCCAAGTCAAGTCGAGTGTATAAAAGCCAAACCCAAACATCATCTCAAACAAGGTGTGATTTTTGTTTCTTTACAATTGTCTCTCTCATGCTTCACCTTCCATTGATGCCATAGCTGTCTAGCAGCAACCTTTCAACTCCCAACTCTTCCTTGCTCTTTTTTATTTCCCATGTAAACATAATGGAAGTAAATCTTGAACTAATACCAGCTAATTAAAAGCCATAGTCCATAATTTGAGCTGCCAAGTTTGTTTCTTTTTGTACATGCTGAAGCTTTTTTCTAGAGAGAGAGTGAGAGAGAGAGAGGGGGGTCTCAATTGGATTTTTGTTGACTCTTTGAAAAGGGGAACTGGGTTTTCTTAATTCGTCGAAACAACGTGTGTCTTTCTGTTTTCTGGGAGATTTTGGAACTGTATTTTCTCAAATTTGTCGAAATAAAGTGTGTCTGCTCTGTTGTCTTGGAGATTCTTGTTCCTGGGATTTTAAGGTAATATATTTTATTTTATTGCTAGATCTTCACTTCTTTTTCCTTTTTTCTATTGATTCTTTTAGAACTATGTGTTTCTGTCTTTAATTTTTTAATAGTTAATTAAGTTGAATTCTTTGATTAAATTAGTTGATTTTAATGGTTAAGCTTGTATGTAGTGTAAAGGTAGCAACTTTGCTGAAATATTTGGACTTACTCAGATCTGACTGAACTTAATTGGTTTTGAAAATCTTTTTATTTCTGAGATATTGAAGGATGAACCCTAATTTTCATATTTGCAATAATTTGTGAATTTTGTAGATTTTGTCAGTTATTAGGGTGTTAACATTCTTACATAATATTCAAGATTAGGCATTGTGTGGTAACAAATCTGCAATTCTTTGCTACTCCAAAGAGTATGGCAAACACAGAAAATTCCAAGTAACCTTTGGATTCTCTTTTGTTGCTCAAAAGTGAAACCTCCAAATGTTTCGGAAGGAACTTGTCTGGACTGGAATTACATCTATTCGTTATTTATGTTCTAGCGTCGTTGAATAGAGGAAGCTAAGTAATCATCATTTGTTATGGTAATGGGGCAATTGTTTTAGGTGTATGCTTGCTCTAAACCCGATTTGTTACATGTGCTTGTTGTGTATTTAAATCTCATACTGGCGAATTTTCCGGACCAAAGTAGATATAGCATAACATAATGACTATTAAATTATACTGTTAATGCTTTTCTTTGAGCTCATTATGATACATTAGATGAAAAATGAGAAGTACATCTTTATTTGTTATATTCCCGTAGAATCTTATAATCTAAATGCTTCAAAATTTGAAATACGTGTTGTTTACTGATAAAACAGATCTTGCTTCTGTGTTATTTTAGCGATGAGTTTATGTGTTTTCACTGTGAAATTTTCACGACTTATTTGGTCTAGTATTTAAGTGGATAGGTTTATGTTTTTTGTCATTCGTCTTTCATTCCATGTAAGTGTAAAAGTATTGATATCAGCAGAGACGGCCTTTGCTTGGAGGATACCAGAGCCATACTGAAGACATGCGGTCCACCTGCATTCAGATGAAATGAAGAACTCACAGGTGCCACTTCATAATTCTTCACATTGTTAGCATGTCATATCTTCCTTGTTTGCACTATCGCTTTTGACTAAAGAGAAAAGTCCTATTTTCGGATTCACAGAGCACTCAAGAAAATCAATCATCAACTCAAGTTTTACATGATTCACAAGGTGACCAAGTGAAAAACCAAAGTAATGACCCTCCTGCAACAGATTCAGCTTCAGTATCTAATTCAGGCAATGATAACAAGAAAGTATCACGCCAAGATATTGAACTTGTAAGGACATTTTTCGGCAATCTTTTCTTTTCTTTTCTTTTCTACATTTTCTATTCTGTTCTTTACGTCTTACTTTGTTTCCGTTTCTGAATAATGTTTGTGAAAAAGCTTGACTAATCTGTTTCTCATCTGTGTGATGGCATATTGTGTACAACAAATGTTTTAGGTCCAGAATCTTATAGAGCGGTGTTTACAATTATATATGAATAGAGATGAGGTAGTTAAAACCCTCTTGACTCGTGCAAGGATAGATCCTGGATTTACAACTTTGGGTAGGCAACTCGAAACCTATTTATAAGTTGAAGTATTTGTATTGTCAGTACTGCCATTAAATTTACTTAAGTATTTATACTGTAAATTCGATTATTTCTGAAATGAGAATCCTGATGTAGTTGTTTTCCATAGCTATTGTTGACAGTACGATCCTGAATTCTTCTCTTCTCGTATAGTGAGGGACTAATGAATAAAACATCTAATCTCGAAAAGCTACACGTTTATCTTTATAATTTTGATCATGAGTTGGAAGAAAATGCTCACTCTTTTTTTTATTTGTTGATACAGTATGGCAGAAGTTGGAAGAAGAAAATGCCGACTTTTTCAGGGCCTATTACATAAGGCTAAAATTGAAAAAACAAATCCTCCTTTTCAATCATTTGCTGGAACGTCACTATCATCTCTCGAAGTATAATCCCATGCCTCTGAAGGTTCCTTTGGCCCCTATACAAAATGGGATACATCCCATGCCTAGTAAGTTTTCAGCTTGCAGTAACATGATGGTATAAACCTATGAATTAATTCTATTAGCTCTACTTTATCCTCATCTCTCTCGGTGGATTCATAGGGATCACAATTTTGTTCCTCAATGCTAACAGAGATATGCTTCCGTCTTTAGAACTTTGGATGAACTCTCATTTGACTTTAAGAGTTCAAATGTTATTCTCAATAGTGATAATTAAAGAATTATTATTTCTGTAAGTTCTAAGGTGTTAAAGGATCTCTATATGCATGTCAGTTTGTGGCAATCCGTAGTATGACATATTTATGTGATAGTTTTCGTTAGTATTCATTGCCACTTGTTTGCAGTGCAGTTAACAACTTACCTATGGGATACCCTGTCCTTCAGCAACCTCCGATGCCAGCAGCAGGTCAACCCCATCTCGATTCCATGGGATGTGCAATATCCAACTGTCATGTAGTTAATGGGGTACCTGCACCTAGCAACTTTCATCCCATGCGGATGAATTCTGGGAATGAGTGAGAATTTGTCTTTTCCCTCATTCTCTCTTTGATTAGTCATGCAACATACCAATTAATTTGTTACCGAAACCTTAGAGACGCTTTTGTTCTTCTGTACCCCATTTCCCATTCTATTAGGAATTACATAGGTTTGAACATTTTCTTTTCCCTATGGAACTAATGTATTGGATGACATTCCCTTGTCTTGTGCACCTGTTTCCTGTTTCAGTCGATAAAAGTTTTCTAATGGCAGTTTTTTTGTTTGCTTTCCTATTCTTTTTGAAGTATTATGATGGACTGCAGTGGTGCTGATGTGGTTCCTGTCATTCCACCAAACAGTGCCATGTCATCCATGTCGGAGATGCCTGTAAGTCCTACATCAGTTGCATCGAGTGGTCACTTCCCGTTCTCTGCTTCAGAAATATCTGGAATGGGAGTAGACACAGCACTTGATACTCCATTTACATCTGATGTGGCAAGTTCTGTTGGATTGCAACTTGCACCTGATGGTGGAGCTGGAAATTCTCGGGATTCTCTCAGATCACTGGACCAAATTCCAATTCCGTGGAATCTCAGTTTATCAGATCTTACAGCAGATTTATCAAACTTGGGAGGTAATTTATAGTGTTGAGTAATTTCCGCACAATTATATGTCTAAATTTTGAGTTGATTTGAATCACTTATAGCCGTCATCAAGCGATATTCTTCTTTTCGACTGTTATGGCCATAAAGCATTTGAGCTACCTTTTACCAGTATAGAGCATTTCCGTTGTAATAGGAATCTTTGTAAGATTTTCTATACATAAGTAGAGTTGTGTCTATAGTTTGTTACAATTTCCATCTAGGCACACTGGAGTTATCTCCAAAATATTGCATGCTAAGTCCCAATATCTGGTACAAGCTTTTCATTACTTCCTCCAAAAGTATAGCGGGAATGTTACATTCTAAAATCATCAAAACAAAATTTTGAGCATTTCCTTTTCCTACTAGCTTTTAAGTTAGCAACGGTCTTCTGAATGAATCACATGAGTAGGCACATATGGTAACATGTCAGATGCAAGTATGAACAGAGCAATAGAGCTGCTTTTGCATAATATCACATGGTTTCGTAATTGCATTGCCTTGATTTTCTGTGCAGATTTAGGAGCCTTAGGAAACTACCCTGGTTCACCCTTTCTGCCGTCTGATTCTGAAATTTTACTTGATTCTCCAGAGCAAGAGGATATAGGTAATGGAGTTGCATCAGTTATTCTACCATTTTATTTTGTATATAGTTTTTACAAAATAATATTGGTCAGGCGGGTTCAAATATAACTTACTAGCTTTTCCTTGCATCAGTGGAGGAGTTCTTTGTTGATTCTGTACCCGGACCGCCATGCTCTCAGTCAGATGAGGAGAAACCCTAGACAAAGGTGAGGAAAGTCCCCTTTTTTCACTTTAAATTGTTAGGGAAGGACAATAAATTTAGTAGGCATTTCAGGATTTTATCGTTAACAGAACCGAATATTTCTGGTTAGCTAGTTTGATCTGTATTAGCAGACGGATAGGAAACTTGTTACATCACCAGCTAGCTTAGCATTGTAATTATCTTTTCCCCGCAAAACTTAATTATCCGAGAATGTTTAGTACTGTAATTTGGATAAACCGGCATGATCATCGCCATTTTTAGTCGTAATCATCGGCCTCTTCCCCGGTTGTGCATATCTTTCTATTTTTCTGTCATGGGAGCTTAATAGGATCCCAAGGAAAGTTGAACAATTCCATTTCTTGTCATGTTAATTGCAGCAAATAAATTGCCACATATTTGAGCTATTTATATTATCCGCAAATTGATGAAGTTAAACAAACCAGTCTTTTCGAATATACTTTTGGGCCGTTTGGTAACCATTACAGTTTTCAATTTAATGGGAAAACAAAGCCCAACTCATGGTCAGTTGAGCCCTTGTGCATGACTTTCCGGAACCATCCAACACCTTTTTAACAAGCAAGCTACCCACCACTGAGTGAGGTGCGTAGCTTCCACCCTTTTCTTGGTCTACTCGGGTTACAACTTGAAGTCTTGATCTACGGTCAATAGCTCATTCGCCAAGTCCGAACTCCCGCTTTATGGTCGACAGCAGCTCTCTTCTATGCCAGCAATTGCAAGCGTAGTTGTTCTTGAACCAACTTGCACAAGTGCTTCTAAATTTCTAATTGACTAATTAATTCTAAAAAGACCGTATTTGGAAATCAGTGCACAAGGAAGACCTATTCAAATTTCAACTAATCACGTAATGGACCTTTTCTGTGTGTGTGGACAACCATCTTCCATTCACGTATGATAAACAAAGTCTTTACATTCACACTACGTACACTACGTACTTTTTCTTATCCGAAAGTGGCCTCCTTTTCCGTTCTTTGGTTTTGTTTTAAGACAATGGTTGGTGGGATCAAAACGTTAATCTTTTCTTAATCCTTCAATTTTCTCAAGTCATCAATGATTTCTCAATCCTTAAATTTTGATTTTTTTTTTCGACAATCGGAGATACTATTTGAGCGGTGTTTAATAAAACAGGAACGTTGTATTCTCATTCAGCGATATTTCTCGACGAATTGAAGAAATCTGTAGAGAAGATAAACACGACTTGTGGTGCAGTACTTTCTCGATTAAGCTCCCCTAACAGATAAGATAGCTTAGTCAAGATAGTTAGCTCTAAAGTATATGTCGTGAGGTCACTCAGTATTACGGTCTGATGGTATTCCTTTTCACTTGGAAATAAGAGATCTTAGGTTCGAATCTCGTAGGTGGCGAATTTGATACCAAATTAAGCTGCTTATTGTGTGGTTTAACTGAGCTCCTCTTAATGTAAAAATATCGATGTCCTAAAAAAAGTATACGTCGTGAGAGTATTAGTATGGATGGAAAAACAGAACTTCATAAATGCAACAAGTTTTAAAGAAAAAGAGGTGCACTATGGGCTATGACATTGATGGGTTTGTGGATTTATTGGGACTCGAAGCGAGGGGATGAGGTTACATAAAATATGGAACGCACAAGTCGTTTTTGTGTGAAAGACAAGTCGTTTTTGTGCTTGGGATAGTGCCAATGACCAAACATGGTACGCACAATTAGGTCATGTCTATGTTATTTAAGAGTTGTTGAATCATAACTATGCTGCACGGTGTAATTCATAATTCGACACTTTACGAGAACCAATGGCGGATTTAAGATTTTAATTTAGATGGGGTCTTAGGTAAAACATCAAAGTCAGTGAAGAAATTTGTCGAGCACTTAGTGGGTCTATCGTCATTTGTGTTCATCTTGTTAAATGTCAAAGTAATATGCCGAGTGATGATGAGACTCCGTGTTGTATGCTACTGAGATATTCCTAGAAGACGTTTTATCAAACACTTTATGGGCAGAAAAAGGTTCGGTATCATATTCGGACGGTTCCCAATGGACCTTCACATGCGTTTTTCCTTGGTCTTCAGAGGGTTTTGAGAACGCCCAGGTTCCAAATAAATCCACCCAGACTGAGAACTGCTGCTGAAACTTATTTAGTTATTCGAGATTTATTTCTAGTGTAATGTTACTATTTTTTAATGCTAATAATAATTCCTAACGTTTACTATTTGCTTAAGGTGCAAGATTGGCTAGTTAGACGAGTTAGGTGGCCAACTCGAGTGCAACGGCTAGGTTAAATAAACTCAACGCATTAGAGCTCCAAGCTAATTCCCGGTGGGTTGGATCCCTAATTCGTTTTCGCCCCCTATTTTGATCAAATTAGTGTTAAAAAAAAATACAAAAATCACATGTCAAAAAATTTACAAAATCAAATATGACTTTATATTAAGTGATTACACTTTGAGTTACGTCAAAATCTTTTGTAATTAATAATGAACTACTAAATCGTCTTTTTTTACAATTAGTAATTGTTCAACCCTGATCACTAAAATTTAAGGTAGTGTCTATCAACACATCTATTTTTACTTCTCACATACTTTTCTCAATTTCTTATGGTTGGATCAAATAAATTGAAGAAGATTAAAGTAAAAAAAAAAAAAAAAAAAATTAACAAAAG
>JADOBS010301961.1:0-13023 GCA_015708375.1 Cydonia oblonga
ACCAAAAAAAAAAAAAAAAAAAACAAGTACTACTTAAAATTCATAAAGTGATAAACTTCCAAATTTGAAGAGCATTAAAAACTAAGATATATAGCCTTGAAATTGTTAAAAATATACCTGCTTCCAATACTCATGTAGAGGCTGCAAATGATGTTATCTTCTTCCTCTGAGAACCCACCGTGCTTGATATTCGGCCGAAGATAATTCAACCATCTAAGTCGACAGCTTTTGCCGCACCTTCTAAGGTCTGTCGTTGATCATGAATAGTAGTACAATAGTATTGATGAAAAGTGATCAGCTAATAATTAAAAACATAGGTTGGATCATGATCAATAATTTTGTTAATTAACTGGGATGGGGAGGATCTGAAATGATTAATTACTGACCTATCTTCTGAGGCAAGGTAATCCAGTTGCCGCCGGTGCCATGCTTCTCGATATAAGCCTTGAGTGTAGCATCTTCTTCAGGTGACCAAGGGCCTTTCTTAACGTTGGCTTTGTCACAGCAAGGAGCTCTGCCCATGGCTTTTGCTTTAACCTGGCTTTTTTTTTCTTTTTTTTTTTCCGGATGTGTGGGTTATGTTGTGATGAGCCTTGGTTTAGCTATATATGTATCAGCTAGCTCCCCCTTTATGATTACCAATTGATGATAATTTCAAAAAGTTTATGATAATGTTAATATAATATATGTAAGAGAGAGAGAGAGAGAGAGAGAGAGAGAGTATAATAGCTGGAGATCTGAGGAGATGGCTGGGGACATGGAAAGGGTCACAGAAATTCAAAAAGTTGAATTGCAAAAAGGGTGAGCCTTTACCTATAGAATATTAGAGAATTGGAAATGCCAGAACAGAAGACCAGAGTTTTATCTCATTGTCTTTCTTTATCCAGAATCTCTCTCTCTCTCTCTCTCTCTCTCTTGAAGAAACATAAGATAGTGGATGATGATGACGATCAAAAAATAAGTGACGCAACTAGAAGCTTTAAAGAGTTGAAGCAAACAAAGCAAACATCAGCTTGGTTTGAACTCTTCCACTGGTTTATGACCGTGAATGGTTCCTCAAGCCTTTAGTAAGAAGTTAAGAATAATTCGTCCAGGTAGCCATTATCATGGTCTTGATATGCAACACAAGGAACGTGTGAAATAAAAACATCACGTGACAATGTTTCATGCACACATAAAAAATTCTATACCTAGTCAAGATCTTATTTTAAGCATGAGTTAAGGTATTTTTTCATTATTTAAATTTTTGTTTTAAAGACAAAAAAAGTTTATCTATATAAATAGCGTCTATGACTTATATAGCAAAAATGATGCTCTTACCATATTTTTACTTCTAATAGAGATAAAACCCATATATGTTAGTGGCTCTACCTCTATTAGAGAGGTGATACAAATGTATTATGTAAAATGTAGTAAGTGTATGACTATTTCAAGTCCCTTTCTCTGGTTTTGGAGTCGTTGGGGTTGGTTTTCGATGAAAATACCAAGAGGGTTTTGAGGTGTTAATTAGGGGCAATTTCTTGTGAAGGAACACACCACTATATGTCAGCCCCCCATGGTGGATGAAGCAGCAACAGTCGCTATATACTTGATATAAGAAAATTGTGTCCTCCATCTAATATGGGAACAAACAACCAAAATATATTTTATTTACTTGAAAAGGGAAAACTCTTTATGAATTATTATGTTTTCGGTTCACCTGGATAACATAGAAGGTAAAGAAATGGGATGAGTCTTGTAAGATGAGAGAGCAGAGGTTACTCCTTGGATTAGCCTACATGACATTCTCAATTGGACTACCGGCGGCTTCTAGTATAACACAAGTGGGGAATTCTTTCTTGGCTAGCATTATTTGTTGGCACTTTTTCTAACTTCTTACATCCTGTATATAATATTTCTTTTCATATTTACACGTTAGCGTCAAATAATTACTTCTAGACCATAAGTTCGTAAGTATGGACAACATATGCATGGAAAAACTTAGTGTGATCAATGATTTAAATTTACAATTTGACAAAATAAATATCTTATATACTTAAAGTCTGGAAAAAAAAAAAAAATCAAACTATTTCGCTATAATGTACTTGACACGTAGATTATTGCACCAATTATTGTAACTACATGTTAAAATATAAATCAACTGAAACGTGTTGCTAATGTTGTCAGAAAATGTGATAACGTTTTCTTATAAACTTTGTAGTAGTAAGAGGTTAAGAAATTAAAAGTGTATTATACTCTAATCAGTTTCCCATTATGTACATTAGCCTTCGCTCGTGCAAAAAACATTTTTTGAATTACGGCGTGCTACGCATGACTTACACGTTTTAAATGTATTTAGTGTAAATTGATAAAAGGAAAGTCAAATATTTGAAGTAAATGAATAATCTTAGATCATGCTAAAAGAAAGCCCTCATAAACCAATTAAAACAGCTGAATTGACATAATAAAACCGGTTTTTATAGAATTTACATTAAGAATAGAGAAAATAATATTTAATAGACAATTGATTGAATCACATTATTGTTAGCCCATTGTGAGGCTAATCCCATCTTCATCCCCTCCCCCTTAGTGTAAATAATATCGTTTGTTAAAAATAAAAATAAAAATTATTTGACAACTAATTTAATCACATTTTATCCGTGAAAGATTTTTTTTTATAACCAGCATTACACGCATCTTCAGATGTTTTGAACGTGTTTAAAATAGAAAAATTGAATCACATTATTACTAGCCTATTATGAGACACTAGTTTAAAAAAAATAAAAAATAAAAAAAAAGCACAAAAAAAATTATTTATTAAAAAAAAATGGTTAAAATGATGAAAATGCCCCTACCTTATTTGATGCATTATTTTGGGATGCCTTTGAAGTGTTTTGTTTTGGGGGCATTTTTCTCCAAATTTTGTTGTTGAAGCTTGGTGACGCCAAAATCACTATTCACTTTTTCCATTCTCTTTATATATAGATATTGACAACTAATTTAATCATATTATTATCCGCGAAAGACCTTTTTTTATAATCGGTATTTTACACACATCTTCAGATGTTTTGAATGTGACGACCCATCCCTAATTTTCTTATGTAATTTCTCCCCGAGTATGTGTATTGATGGTTATGCCCATAGTGGCAAATGACGTGGACGTATTTATATCGCCTTTGTTTTATTTCTCGTTCTCGTACTTAAATTTGTACACATCGCTACGAGTGTACGTAAATTTTACCAGTGTAAAAATATCTATTTCGGATAGAATTTGATTTCCTTTTACTGTAGGAAATCCAAAACTCTATCCCTAGTCTCCTATTTAGTCTCTCATGTGCATCATCCCCATTATTTCACTTACACACCAATCTCATCCTTCCCTATGTTCCTGCACCCAATCAAAAAATGACTCTTTATCTTTTCCTTCTCTCTCTTTCCTGTATACTCCCTTTCTCTGTAATCACCATAAACGAGCTTCAAAGCTCGTAGATCGAGCCCACAAACACTCCCACGAACACAACCATGTCCTTGGAATCCAGAATGGACGAGTTTGGACTTTTAGCTCGTGAGGTCCTAACTCAGGCAAAATGAGTTCGACGTGATTTCGAACGAGTTGAGTTGTTTTGAGGCTTGGGAAGGCTTCTACACAACCCCACGAAGCTCCTACTACAATTTGGAACTAATTTGGAAGTGAAACGACCCAGTTTCGAGGAGCTCATCTTTGGCCGGAGCTTTTGAGGCTTTTTCCGGCAAATTCCGTCCACTTTTTGGACCCCCAAACATGTATAACATGATTCTCCTCTTCCTTAGCTTCAAATCCATATAAAGTACATCTAAAATGGCTGAGAAATGAGTGAGAATAGTGAGTTTGAAATTTTCCAAGAAATCTGGTGAAAAATAGTTGCAGACGGCGGCGAACGGCGACTCACCGGAGAAGGAGACGGAATATTCCATCAGAGTTGACAGAATATTCCTGACGACATCAGGTAACTCTGTTAGCTTTTAACAGAATATTCCTAACGGTGTCAGCTTGACTGACGGCACTGGCCTGCGTGTGGAGGCGCGCCTGGCCGTGCCATCGCCGGCGCGTGGGGGCACGTGAGCCATCCAAAAATTATTCTAAAAATTTGGGGATGTTCGTGACGTCGAGTAAGTCATGATGGTATATTTAAACCCTAGGTTTGAGCAAACTATGGGGTTTTATTTAGGCTTCCGTATATGTGCTTTAATTAATTTTATTTTAGTTATTTCACATATAGGAGAAACTTATCCTGAGGACGTACGAGGCCAAGCTAGGCTCGGGGGCTACGACCCAGCGACATACTTGTGAGTGGGCAGTTTATTTCTATATATATATATATATATATGATTTATAGTTTCCTAAAAAGCATTTAAATGTTTATGCCTATTATACTATATTTAGTTAATTTGGTTTATGTGCTTGTTAGAGTTACATAATGGCCATGGCATATTTATGCATATATTCAACTGCTTATAATTATGATAATGTGGTAGAACGCTAAGTGATTTTACAGGATGCTCAGATGAGTTTAATCTATTTTTGATTTTGGAAATGTGTGGCATACATATATTCATGTAGTTAGCTTATGATGAATACACCCAGGTGTTAGTGCTTCCGCCTAGGGCCAGGGCTAGCTTTCACATGTATGTTCACCTCCCGCACCGTATGCTCGTCTTGGATCCAAGTTAGGTGCTAGCTTGTCGTACATGTCACATTAGGTGACTCCGACTTGTAGGTGACTGCGTTTAGTGCAAGCTTCATGTGATCGTAGCACTAGAACGTATATTATTACACCTAGCTTGTCATACTTGTCATATTAGATGACACGACTTGTGTGTTAGTATAGACTGATGTTAGTATACTTGCGTATTCGTACATTGTCAATATCATGCCTGCATTATATTGCCAACAAATATTTATAAGCATTGTTTTGTTGCCCCATACAACTTTGTTTTTCGCCCCTCCAGGACCTAGATAGCTATACTCTTGTGGCACTCGAGGAATCTCGGTAGTTCTAACATTTTCTTCTGTTAGACGTATGAACTTATCATTGTTGTGTAATAAGTGTAATTTAGTTATTTTGACTACTCTTATGTAGTCTCACTGTCTATTATGCTCTAAATATTTGAGTGGGATTTTTCCTACGAATGCGCATTCTTTCACTGTTTAGTATATCTAGTTCTAATTAGTTTAAATTTACTTCACTTTTCACATCACTTACCCTTATAGTTACGTCACCTCACTGTGATGGTCAACATACTTTGACCTTCCCAGGTCGGGGTGTGTCATTGAACATGTTTAAAAATAGAAAAATTGAATCACATTATTGCTAGCCTATTGTGAGACACTAATTAAAAAAAGCACAAAAAGTTAATTATTAAAAAAATACTATTAAAATGATGAAAATGCCTCTGCCTTATTTGACGCATTATTTTGATCCGCCTTTGAATTTTTTGTCTTTGGGGGCATTTTGTCTAAATTTTGTTGTTGAAGCTTGATGACACCAAAATCACCATTCACTTTTCCATTCTCTTTATATATAGTTATTTTGAAAGATCAAGAAGTCCGGGGGCGCCACAGGTATTACCATTGTGTGGAATATAATGGAAAGGTTTTTCGTTACGGTAGGTGAACGAAACACCACCAATAGAAGAACTAAATCACCGTGAAATTACCATTACCATGAGATTAAATCAGAAACTGTGATGTGATAGTAAGATATGACAACGGGGTTATATATCAATCGTGTGACAATATTGCCTACAAAAATTTCAAGAAGAATAGTGTATTCATACATTTATTTTTACTTTTTACACACTTTTGTTAATTTTTTATATTTAATATTCTTCAATTCATTCAATCTGACAGCAAAAAACTAAGAGAATTATATAAAAAGTAAAAATAAGTGTATAAATAGCACTACACTTTCAAAAACTTCTCACACTCCACAGAACAAACTTGGCACCAATAATAGGTAGCTTTTTATAGATGACAAAACAAGATATAACAAGGGTTTAATTAATTAATTAATTGAACACTGATGGACCATTGTTGTTTATAAAGCAGCCAATTATGCTAATGACACATGCCATTTTTGGACCCATTTGGCATAATAAATATGATCAAAGACTTTACGAGATAAGTGTACTTGTTTATATTAGCATTCAGCCACCAGTCACATACAGGAATTCCACTCTCAATTTTATTATATCACATATAGACCTTGTATGTCGTTTATCGTTCTGATTATAATTTATTGTGGAGTCTTTTTTTTCATGATTTTGATTAAGTGAGTTAAATATAATAATTTAATATCAAATTCACGAACTATAAAAGTCGAATCTAAAACCTTTAATTTTTAAATGAAGATCAGGAATACGGCAAGATCATAGTACTAAGTGAAAATTCATTATGATGTAGCATCAAATTTGAGTTATTTTAGATACAATAAAATTAAAATGAGGATGCAACATTTAATGAAAAAAAGTAATTGAAAAATTAAAAATTCGAATACTATTTGTTGTTGTCATGTCTTGAAAGTTAATGTTCTGGACTTTTAGGTAGCTCCACAAGAGGAAAAAAAAGAAGAACAAGGTTCGGTGTTGACAAATCTTTAGTCCCAATACTTGTTTTCCAGAAACTTGCGCTAAGTTTCTGGATTATAGGTCTTGTGACCATTCCACTATAAACACTTATGCCGTATTTATTATATTTTAGGAAGTCTTTATAATTTTATTATTTCATATTTTAATTTTCTTTTGGAGCTAAGACTATATAAAGGTTGTATTTCAACATTCATTCATATTTATTATCAATTAAACTTTGTAGAGATTTCAGTATTTTTTGTTGTATTCAGGCAGTATGCTCTTCCGCTTATGTTTTAGGATTTGATGTTGATCGATCCTATCTATCTCGTTTTTCGTTGTATCCATTATAGAGTTTTTTTTAATTCTCTTAATTGATATTTTACACTAATTTACATAGATGTAAGGGAAAGAGTTTAAATTTATTATGCAATAAATTGAAAGATTTTTTTTTTTTTTGGTTGAATTTGAAAGAAAATTTACATCACGACAATCGATCAGTGTCATTCTCTTGATTATAAAATTATCTTTAATGTTCTTCATGAGAGGGCCAGCTTAATTATTGAAGGGAAAGAACATAGAAAAAGAGAAAATGGACACCAAGGAAGAAAGTATTGGCTGACTTGACTCAGTATGAAAGGGTAAAAGTCAAAGGTGGGCTTGTACAAAATGGTGGTTGATTTTTTATGATGCTAAGATTTGCCTTGATTTTCTTTTTTATTGTGCTTTGTTGTCGATATATACGTAGTTTGGTAATGTTATTGAGATTAAATTTATAAATTAAATAATATAAAAATTGATGATTAAATTATTACTTAATTGTTAATTTAACGTGGTTATTTTTTAATTGTGACACATTATGTAGTTTGCAGATCTAATCTACAAATTTAGTCTACTTAGAATTACTCATGTGGTCTTAACAAGTACACGCAAGTTTTTGGAAGGAAAATAATACATAAAGTTTAGGAATTGGGTTTATAATGAAAGAAAAAAGTAGCTAGTAATAAAGTAAGGTTGAAGTTGAAGGAAGTACATTTTGATAAAATGAAGGAAGCGGTCTTCATGTTAGGCCAAGTAAACTGACTTTCTCTCTCTCTGTGTGGAAACGGTCTTCTTGTTAGGCCAAGTAAACTGTCTCTCTCTCTCTCTCTCTCTCTCTCATGGTTTCTTATTCAACTTTTTTATTTCTTCTTTTTTCTGTGTCTGATCGTAGACCTACTTAGTGTGAAAGGGTTATTTTGAGAGGGTTCAAAGCGCAATACAGCTCAAGGCCACTTCCTTGTCGAGGAATTTTTCTAACCAAGCCAAAGCAATACAGCACAAGTACATTCAAGAAATGGAAACAAAACTGTTCTTCATGTGTGAGCTAACTTTCATGAATTGCTGCAATATAATCAACTAATTTGGCAACCAGAAATTAGAAACTTAATTATTTGCCACCAACAATCGAGTGGAATTAACCTTATTTCCCGAACAAGTAGTAAGGTTAGGATATGCACTACACGTAGATGACTAAATGCTTCAATTGATTATGTACAAATATGATATTTGAATGGCGATAAAGAAAATAAACTATTATAATTAGGACTTTACTATATGATTTGATTACATTATTCATTTTAGTTGGTCTACAAGGAGGTGCACCTATATGTGCAAGAACACAAGTATTGCTGGAAAAGTTAATTAGTTAGGTTTTTCAGTTTATTATTATTTGGGAGTTTATTTGTAGGATGAGGATTTGGGTTCCTTGCCTATTATAATTAGGGTTAGTAAATAAGATGTACGTAACTCATTTAGAAATAAATCTAGAAAGATGTAATCTCTTCAAGTTATGTTGCTTTCTTAGAAATTTTGTAACATTTCTTTATTTTTAGTTAGTTAAATAATATTCGTAATTTTGTAGTCCGTTTGCTCGTATGTTACTCTGATTTTTAGCTAGTATTGTTTTAAAAGCACCTTCTTTTCTCCTTGGACGACTGAAGGGGATTTTAATTTGTGTTCTAATACTGCTTTGAAATTGGTTTGCTTCAAATGGAAGTGGCGCTGAGAGAGAGAATTCTATATATATAGGAGAATGTCAATTTAGGCTGAGAATAAATTCTAGAGTCATTTTGGTTCCAATCCCTAATCAACCTAATTGTTAGATTGAAACCTTGTTTAGTTACATATATTGATCGAGGTCCTTAACATCATTTTAAGGGACTTTACTCATGCATTTATACATTTAATGTCCCACAAATTATGAAATTTAAACAAATTCAAATAATATTTTTAAAATATAATAAATACTTAAAAAAAATATTGGAGTAATATTGTTCTTGACAAAATTATAGCAAGAATATAATGTACCCACATAATTATTAACATATTTTACAAAATAGCTAATGATAGATTTTAAAACATAAAATAAATACATATAATTAGCATGAGTACATTTAGCAAAAATAAAAATGGGTACAAATAAAACTTTAAAAAATATGGGCATAAAAAGAAATTAATATATGGGTACAAATTAAAGATGAAAGGAAAATTGGTACAAATTTAAAAAGGCAATTAAAAATGGGTACAAACTTAAAAAATATATATGAAAAAAAAAATTAGCCATAAATATAAATATTTCAAATGTAACATTTCTAACACTAAATAAATATATTTAGAAATAAAAAATATTTTATTTATTGAAATAATTAATGACGTTTATTAAAACCTAAGGACCTTGATAAAAAATTGAAATGGAATAAGGTTTTAATCAATGAAGTAGTAAAAAGAGGGATGAGAATCTAATTTCTCCTAAATTCTATTATAAACACGGATTGTGCTGTTTTTTCTCGTCTAATTTGTTCCTAGAAGTACGTCTACTGTAGTCCACTAAAAATTTAATTTGGAGTTTAGACGCCATGCATGCATCTTTGCCTCTAAACCAAAGTATTATTCCTTTTTTTTCATATAATTAAACCATATTGTAAATAAAACGAAGAATAGAAGTGGAAGAAGATATGATTATCTAAAAATTAACCTACAAATCCTCAATTCGGTAGTTGGATGGAGTATCTAGAAAACTTTGGACTTTGAAGACCGACAGTCTTAAGACAGCACTGATCACACCTTGACCCTGCAAATTACCCATGCATTGAAAGTATATCTAAAAAATGGACTTCTAGAAGTTGAACTTTCTATATATGCAAGGATTTTATCACTTCAAAAGAAGGATGAATACTGATCCGCACAAGGGGTTAGAAACAGATTTAATTTTTTTTTGAAGCACGAAATCTACAGTTTAACTATATATGCGTTACACTGTTACTTAGCTTGGGAACTGTATATTTTTAGGGACAGCATCCCTAGTTAATTATATCTGAAAGTTTGCTTAAACTTAAAAAAACAAAGAAAAAAAAAAAAAACAGTGCAAAAGACTTGTAGCTCAAATGATTAAAAGTATTTACCATTCACTTTGTATAAAAAAAAATAAAAATAAAAATAAAAAAATAAAAAAATTCAAAAGTAGTTCCCCCTTTGTGTTTTGTGAAAATTTCCAACGCATGACGTCGACTTTGTTGCAGTCTACTTATAGCATCTTCTAAATACAAACTTGAACAGTGAAAATAGAAAAAATTCAGAGAAAAAATCTGTGCAATCATAATTTCTGTAATGACGACAACGCCGGACAGCGACAGATCTCGAATGCTTTGTGAGTGTTGTGACAAAGGGGATCGGAGGAGGGAAGCATTCCCATAATTGACTGCAACAAAAAACTTTCTAAGAAGAAAGCAATTGAACCTTTCTCTTATGAAAGTCATTGGTCTGCTCAACTTTGCTTTGTTTTACTTTCCATTAAAAAACGAAGGCAGCAACGCGGTTTCTTCCTTGTTCTTTCGGGGAGGAGGAAAAGAGGGTGCAGAGGCATTGAAAAAATAGATAAGACAAAGATGCAGATAAACTTTACATATATTTTAGCATTTACTTTTGAAGGTTAGTGTTTTTGCTTTTGCATGTCGATAACCCGGAGATTGTGTTTATGTCTGGGGACGCTAAAATCTTCCATACAGTGGAAACTAGAAAGCAATTTGACTCTTGAAAAAACGACAAATACAGCAGATTGCTGGAGTTGAAAAGGACTCTAATATATGGTGTTTTCCAAAATAACAAATTTTGCAGAAGCCATGGTTTTGAGTAATTGAGTTGCATTTCCCTTGTAACGGGACTGATTTATGAAAATCCTTTTTAACATCGTCCGCGTTCTTTCTTTTTAGTCATTGGTTCGAACAAATCAAAAGAATATTAAAAGTCAGAATTAAAAAGAGGTGGAGAAGGTGAATATATGTGGAAAAATCACTTCCTAGTAATTTAGGAAGAAGGATGAAAGCAGAGAACGAACCTAAACAAAAGTGGAAAAATCACGTTCTTTCTTTTTAGTCATTGGTCATGTCTGGCTTGATGTTTACCACGGTAGTCATGGAGGAAAAGGGATGGGTGGGATTATTTGATGGGACGGGATTGAAAGGTTGAGTAGAAGAAACGTTGTTGTCAGCCATTGGAAGCGAGGAAAAAAAATAAGGATCGTTTGTCGTTAAACAGTATGGCTCAATACCATGTAAACTTAGAGATTCAGGTTGTTTCACTTCAATTACATACCCAAACAAAAGTGGGATGCATGTATTTATAACCATTTGCAGATTACAATCAGAATTTGAATTGATCCTACTTACACGGACATTTGAAATTCAAAAGATACAAAATGAAATCTACAAAGATTACACACAGATTAGTTACAAGAATAAGTCAAACTGATGTCCTACAAACAAGGAGATAAGACTCCTAAGCACATCACAACTCCTCAAGAAACGTTGGTGGTAACCACCAACTGTTGACTTCGTCTAACAGGTCAATACTCATGAGGAAACTCATTTATGCTACGCTTTTGATCTTGGCATGTCACATGCAATAATTTTGCATAATCCTTGGTTTAACCTTAACTTTAGAGATTAAGAACCATCTTATGAGGCAACATCAATAAAGCGTATGATATGAATAGCTCGAGGTAGAGCACTCAATGGGCTAGGGTGGCACATTTTGCTTTACCAACCTTAAGGAAATTCCAAATCTAGGATGCTAAGGTCCGAAGTCAAGGAAAAGGCGCTAGCTACATTTGTTCTTGTAATGCATAGCATGACGGAACACGTAAACTATTAATTGTGGACACTCCTGAGAATTGGCTTCGATTGAATGGGGCGACATAAAAATACACAAATAATATCTTCTAAGATTTCTATTGATAGTTAGAGGGATGTTGTCTTTTTAGACGATCACAGTCTCAACTTAGACAAATGACGAGAAAGACAAAAAAATGGAGATGAAAGCAAAGAACGAACCTAAACACCGAGAAATGCTCATTGAAAGAAGAATTTAACTTGTCTTAGAATATATTGGAGGAAAAGAAGGATTGTAGAGATAGGGCTTTTGTTGGACTCAACTAATTTCGTTGTGCACAACATGAGCTCAGTCATGAGGTATAACTTATTAGAGTGTGCCACATTTGTGTCTAGAATTGGATTGGGTTACTCTTTGCATTCAATGTATGTTTATGAAGAAATGGATGAAACTTCCAAATCTTGTGTAAGTTAAGGGCAAAAGATGAATAGGTCATGAAAGTAACTTATCCTTCACAATCCTACCATTTTGTGGGGATTGAGAGAGTTAACTCATGTTTTTATTTTTGACAAGCAACAATAGAGTGATTTCATTAATAGGAATCAAACAAATACATATTTTCCAGTGACCAATTTCTTGATCTGGAGATTAATTTGCGCAGCAAATAAGTTAAATTCCTAATGGCTACCACAAAAACTAAGTGCAAACAATATAAATTTGCCACAAAGATGATAAACGCGACAAATCTATCACCGCATGCACACATAACACTGGCGCTAAAAGCGAGGCCACATCAAACCGTCGTTGTAACAACGAGGCCACAACAGGAGGCCGAAGCTACACAACAAGGCCACCAATCAACTCGTCTCCTGTACAAGGACAACAACGGTACAGATTTGGCCAAGTAAGACGGGACAACCACGGGTTGGCTGATTAGCGCTCCAACACCATGGAAATTGGGTCATAAGAGGTAGATCCGACCAAACCACAACCCCAAATCTGACCCACAACCATGGATCTAGTCCAGTTCCAAGGCACAGCCCGCGTTTGAGAAGATTAATCCGTCCAACTCGGAGGGTTGTTCGCAAAATGGTGGAAAAGAGAGATAGGAATGGGCAGACGCAGGTAACGATTAGAGGGCCTCGTGGGCGCAGCCATGGAGAAGGGAGGAGGAAGGGAGGTGAGGTGTGGAGGGGTTAAGGGATGGAGAGACGAGCCACACGAGCGAGAGGGGAGGAAGAGACTGGCGGGAGAAAGAGTAGGAAAGGGGCGACCACCGGCCCCAAGCTA
>JADOBS010301962.1:0-13024 GCA_015708375.1 Cydonia oblonga
TTAATGTACCTAAATGAAGAAGACAAAGTACATCAAAATATATTGTATAACAAAAATTAGTTTATCTAAATATTTACAACAAAATATATTACGATAAATGAAATGAAATTGAAAATTATAATGAAATCAAATTAATACATTAAAAAAAATTTACCCAAAAAAAAATACATTAAAAATTAAGAAGAAAAAGATACATAATTAAAAAAATAAAAATATAATTAATAAATGACGTTATTTATGTATCAAGGGACTAAAATTAGATTTTGATCTTACTCATGGTTTTAATCTAAAAGTCATCTTTGCTAAGGATTAAAATGAAGTTTCCTTACAGGACAATGATGGCGTGGTTTTGTAAATAAATTAAAACGTATGGACAACCTTATATTACATGGCATCAAATTTAAATTTGTGTCTTATTTTGATGTTTTAATATACAAGGGCTTATGTCTAGAGATTAATGGTTGTAAGGGACTAAATCTAAAGCACCTATAAATATCACATAAGGCCAAGTGATTTCTTAAAGAAATGTTGTGGTAACCCAATATATACACCAAGAGGAGGATATTATCTACAGTATCAGTTCTGCGTCCCACACCCTCCCACCCTAATCCCAGCCTAGCCACACTCAGGCCGGTCCAGAGGTTTTTGAGATCCAGGGTGACGTTAAAAAATGTGTCCTCACTTCATATAAAAAAATTATTTGTTTTCGCATGTAAGACATCGATAAAATTATATTTAGAAAAATACTTCAAACTCAATAATTTAGAAACACGGAATAACTAATTTATTTTCTATTGAGAGAATGAAAGAAAAAACCTTCGGGCTTACAAGTAGATAGATTATGAGTTTTGTTTTTCATCTGAACTTTTAAAGTGTTTTTGTATAAATCGTGCGGTATTTTTTCTTATTTATTAACTTCGTCAATATAGACTAAAAAAATAATAATGTTTTCGAGTCTTTAAGGATATGTATAAGTAATGAATGAACACTAAATTAAACGGTTTGATAACACGTAATATTATTTGCAAATTTGGTCTAAAAATTTAGTCTACGCGTTACTCTTTGTTGAAGATTAGACTTGAATTAGAAGCTACTAGCTAGTAAATAAATTAACAACCAAACAAAAAATTTTAAAAATTAAAAAAAAAAAAACTTGCACTTAGCATTTCAAACTTAGGACCTCTCGTTAATTTTAAACAACAAAAATCATTGCTTCTAATTAAACTTCTTGATCATTTAGCCAAATTTTATAAATTTATACTAATATAAAAAGAAATCCGTAAAAAATGGAATGTTAATAAGCACACATAGTGTTTTGAACCTAAAACCTCCTCATTAGTTTTAAACAACAAAACCACCGGTTCTAGTCAATTTTCTTTGTCACTAAACCAAATTTTATAAATTTGTACTCTTATAAAAATATATATAAATATACCACCCTAATAATTTTGATGTCCCTGATTTTTTTGGACTCTGAACGGTCGCCCTGCCCGCATTGGGCGTAGGCCGGGCCTGGCCACACCCACACCCAATTCAACCTTTTAAGTTTTTCAAGAAGGGGATGGCAGAGAGCATGGCCCTGATGTGGATCTAACTTGTGCTGTTGAGTCGAGGTATCCGCGATCTCATGTGCAAGAGGACAGGTGTCTAAGGAATATGAAAAATGGAAAAAAATAAAATCATAAAAAGCAAAAGAGGGTATTTTTGAAACTTTATTAAATTATTTTGGGCGTCCAAAGAAATTTGGGTGCTCAAAAAATGACTAATTTTGTATTGTCCCTTCATTTATATTGAGTGGACAACCTTGTGTTTCAAATATATTGAAAAATCTCTCCCAATATGAAGACTTGTGTTGACGAGTCTATTGCAGCTAGTTTATCCTACGCGGCTCCTCGTATTTAGCAAGAAACACCATTTGCCAAGTCTCTTAATTTACCTTCTCTAAGCTGCATATCAATGAATCTCGAATTTGTTTACCGTATTATGGTCTTTTGATTTACTATACAGTACTGATTGTGAAAGTTTCTCAGCCTATGTGTGCGGCAGAAAGGAAGGACTCGTACTGGAGGACTCATCTTGCATGGATGAGATGGTAAAGGAGACAGCCAAATTTGATTTCAAGGCGCTTGAGAAGAATCTGGTAGAGGAGAAATTGAAGGAGCTAGAAGCAGAAAATGCGACAGAAGAAGTCATTACAACCACAATGAAGGATTTTGGCATTGAAAGGTTTCTCCAAAGTTTTTCATGAAAACAAAAGATGACTTTTTTTTTTCACAAAACATTAAACAAGTGGTTTTCATCAATAAATTAATCCGACTTTTTGCTAATTTTCAATTTAAACGTTCCTAAGTTTTGTTTGCAACTTTTTGTTTATTTTCTCACAGAATTATCTAACTCTTAGGTCAAAATCTTACGGATGGCCAAACACCTATGTGTTTACAAAGGCAATGGGAGAAATAGTTATAGAGCACTCAAAAGAAAATCTACCCGTACTCATCCTACGCCCAACGGTAGTTACCAGTACATACAAGGAACCATTTCCGGGATGGGTTCAAGGCTTCAGGTAAGAAGCGTGCTAGCACTTTGAAGTGTTTCTTTGGGGAATATAATTGTCCCTTTGTCAAATTATATTATGATTTCATTTGGCTGGCCTTATTTAGGACATTTCTAAACTCATGAATATATGTTATTCTTGTTTGCTACAGAACCATTGATAGCGTAATTGCTGGTTACTGTAAAGGAAAACTGACATGTCTACTCTTCGATCCAACGTCAGTATTTGATATGGTGAGTGAAATTAAACTTCATGATATCCCCACCATACACACCCACAATAATTCTTTAATCATGAAAATAATACAACTTTTTTTATTTTTTTATTTTTTTTAATTTTTTTTAATTTTTTTTAAGTTATATACATAGTAATTTTCTTGCCATTACCCAGTTAATCATCGCTCTATTTAATTATATAGTCAAGAAACAAAAGTATAACAAGAAAACATTACTCTCTCTCTCTCTATACGATGCGCGATGCAATTTTACAATTCAAAAACACAGTTATCTTATGTTGTTGCCACATTACCCTAACACATGACATTTAAAGATATTTTTGTGCCAAAAAGAAAAATTTAAATTAAATTCACTTAAGTATCTGAATACTATCATATTTATTTAAGAACTTATTTGAGATGATAAAATCATCTGTTATTGTGCTGTGATTCATATGACGACGTACATGTATTACGGAGTGGTCCTAAACATGGTGAATAAACTTTCTTTGTTTCTCAATATTTATTTGATCGACTCACAAGCGCGTGCTACTATATTCTATGTTTTCATACAATTTTTTCAAGGGATATTCTAATTTAAATAGTTTTGTGAAACTCAGATTTGCTTATGCAATTATTTTTTTGTAGAACTAAAGAACAAACATTTACTTTTAAATCATGCAGATTCCAGTTGACATGGTGGTAAATTCAATAATTATAGCCTTGGTGGCTAATGCAAAATGTTCTTCTACAATCATTTATCATGTGGGAACATCGTCGAAGAATCCTATAATTTTCTCTCGTATTCACAATTTTATCTTCCGATACTTCACCAAAGATCCATGGATTAACAAGGATGGAATGCCTGTCAAGGTTGGCAAGGGTACAGTACTCAAGAATATGGCAACTTTTCACATGTATATGCAATTTCGTTTCATGCTACCTTTGGAGGTTTGTTATTTCTTTCGTTGCTAGTAACATACAATTGAACAAATAAAATAGTGAATACGAACATAATATGTATAGACGTATATTGGTATATGTGTAATAATTTATATATGCATAACGGTATGCAATTTTAACCATAAATATTTCTTCATGCGACCCTTTTTTCTTTTTTTTTCTTTTTTTGAAGGGTTTAAAGTTTGTGAATCAAGTATTTTGCCATTATTTCCAAGACATGTGTCTTAACTACAATCAGAAACTCAAATTGGTGATGCGCTTGGTGGAGCTATATGAGCCTTATATGCTGTTCAAGGGCATGTACGTATGTTTTATTTTGTATCTAATAAGCATAGTTGTATTTGTAACTTTATTATCGTACGTAATGATCCGTAATTATCATGCGTTGATCTCATATCTTTGAAATGTATGTAGCTTCGATGACAGTAATACTGAGAAGTTGCGAATGATGGCAAGGGAGAGTTTTGTGGAAGCAGAAAGTTTTGGTTTTGATCCGAGGTGCATTGATTGGGAAGACTACATTATGAAAACTCACATTCCAGGCCTCAAGAAACATGTTATGATGAAACGATAATTAAAAGGTTCATTCATTGTCATTGAGATAATATATGTTGCATTTTGATGAACAAGTTCATCAACGGTATCCTATGATCTACCTTTCCTAGTTTCTACATGGCAGCTGAAAGCTATTCGTCAAAGTTGGTTAATGAAGAAGATGGCAGATGGTTGTCTACTCAAGCACCATTTCTGTTCATTTTTAATTACTGAAAATTATACCCACAACCGTTCTTTCTTTCCTGTAGCTGCTTTTGATATTAAATACACCCATATTCTCCTCTTAGTAATTTTTATTGTTCTAAACAGTGTTTGAAGATCAACCAAACGAATTTGAGAAAGAACTGTACACAGCTTCTTGTATAAGATGGTATCCGAATAAGGTCAACTTTGTATCCTTTTATTTAATTTTTTGACACGTGTCATTCAATTTAACTCGAGAAAACACTGTTTTTTTTAAAAAAAAATATTAATTGATGACAAATCATAATTATTCATTTTTTTCAAAAACTAGAAAAACTTACAAATCATTTCAATTCCCTGTCCACAGTATTCTCTCGAACCTAGGATCTCTAGAAAAACACTGTTAACTTTTAAAATATAATTAATAAAAATAAAAAATTCTAAGAAATACAAATAAATCCCCAAAAACTCAATCACCCATTGCCCACCAACCACATTACCCCGACAGCCATCCCTTCCCTCGCCCCAATCGCCGACTGTTTCGCTCCCAATCGCCGGAATACGTGGGCTCCGGCCCTTATTCACCAACCCATCATCGTCATCTTCTTCTTCTGGGTCAAATCAAAGAAACCCAGTTTAGGGCTTCCACAGCCCACCTGTTCTCGATCGTCTTCTTCGTCGTCAACCTCATTCTCCTTAACATACTGGTTCTGGGTTTGTTTGTGTTGGATTGGCGGTAGAGATGATTGGGGTTGAATTAGCGGCAGAGACAGAGACGATTTGGGGGGACATCTTGGGTTTGTGGGTTTTTCTACATGTTGGGAGATCGAGGGCTGTGATTGGATTGCTGAGGTTGATATAAGGATGATGAGTTTGCACAGGGTTTAAGGGCTTCTTTTGAAGGATTGCAGGAGATTGGGGGAAGGATTGCAGGGAGATTGAGGATGATGAGTTTCCACAAGGTTTATACAATTGCCTACCCGTCTTTTTATTATTTTTTAATTAAATTTTATGCAAAATAGGAGTCTTAAATGTTAAATTTAAGCGGATAACACTTGTCACAAAATTAGACAAGATACATAATTCGGGACAACTAAGGCCATCTCTAACCGAGAGCTGGCCAAATGGCTCATTTTAGCCATCTGGCCTTCCAAGATTCTCGAAGATATTAATATTTTAATGAACAATTCATGATTATATTTGCCTCCGTCTCCAACCAAGGGCCAAAGGGCCAGAGGGCTCGTTTTAGCCCTGTCACAAAAAACCGTTTCCAACTGAGGGCCAAAGGGTCATAGGGCCAAACATAATTTATTATTTAAATTTAAAAACTACAACAACTTAAATTTAAAAACTACAAATTTAAAAACTACAAAAACTACAACTTAAATTTAAAAATTACAAATTAAATTTAAAAACTACAAATTAAATTTAAAACTACAAATTAAATTTAAAACAACATTATTCAAACATGGTTGAAGATGTTTCTTCCATCTTGAAGAACAACTCTCGTGGTTTCAGATATTGGGTGAAGTGGTGTCTTCGTAGAATTCTAAGTATTTTTGGGACACACGACTCCAAACACCTTCTTTTGTTTGAGAAATCCCCCTCACACTATCTTCCGATACCCATCCGTAAGCCCTGCAAAGAGCTTCATCTTCTTTTCGAGTTCAAGCCTTACCTTTCATTACAGATGAGGTCATTTTTATTGAAAAAATTGAAGGAAATTATTGAACAAATATTGAAGGAAATTATTGAAAAATTGAAGGAAATATTGGAGATGAAGGAAATATTGTAGATGAAGTGAAGAATTGAAAGAGTTTCACCATATTTATAAAAGAAAAAAAAAAGGTTTAAATTAAAAAAAAAAAAATTATAAGACGGCTAGCTGTAGTAAATTTTTTTTTCAAACTATTAGTGTCAGTTATAACCGACACAACTAGTAATTAATAAAAATTATTCCTGCTAGCCGTTATGTTTAAATCACAATTAATGTCGGTTATAACCGACACTAATAATATAGTATATATTATTTCTGTCGGTTATAACCAACAGAAATAACAAAACTTTAAAAAAAAAAAAATAGCTAGCCCTCCAGCCCTCTCCGATTATGTGGGGCTCTTCCAGATTCCAGAGCCCTCTGACCTAACCCACAGCCAGACCTAATATATTTTGCTTAAGTCAAGCCTAACCAAGCCAAAATAGTGCCTTAAAGTAGTCTAGTTCAACACAGTTCTACGTAGTTTTTGAGTTTGTTTGATGAATGTACTTTTTTATTCGACACAAATAGTAATTAATAAAAATTATTCCTGCTAGCCGTTATGTTTAAGTCACAATTAATGTCGGTTATAACCGACACTAATAATATAGTATATATTATTTCTGTTGGTTATAACCAACAGAAATAACAAAACTTAAAAAAAAAAAAAATAGCCAGCCCTCCAGCTCTCTCCGATTATGTGGGGCTCTTCCAGATTCCAGAGCCCTCTGACCTAATCCACAGACAGACCTAATATATTTTGCTTAAGTCAAGCCTAACCAAGCCAAAATAGTGCCTTAAAGTAGTCTAGTTCAACACAGTTCTACGTAGTTTTTGAGTTTGTTTGATGAATGTACTTTTTTATTCGACAAAAAGTGGCAAGATCGAAGAAAAAACAAGAAAATGGGTAATTAACAAAACTCTATCAATTGCCACTTAGTACTACGATTTAGTGGTATTCTTCTTCACTTGTATGTGAGAGGTCTTATATTCGATTTTAGCAAAAAACGAGTTTGGCCCATATTATTGCTAGCCTTTTGTGAGGCTAAGCCCACTTCTTCCCTTTAATGTAGATAATATCGTTTGATAAAACAAAAAAAATTCCATCATCGGGTGTAGTTTAGCAGTTGATAGATGAAAATGTAGGGTTAATGGTACGCTCAAATTAGACAATGATGCAACTTGCACATACATTCACGCACATACTCCACCTATTTGAAGAAAACTTGTATTTTATTTTTTAAGCTGTATCTATGAAATCCTTTTAATGAGACTATTTATTCTGGTAGTGCGTATGCGCGAGCATTCCGTTATGGGGAAAAATTGGTGCCATGGTATTCGGAAACGGAAAAGGAAGAGGGGTTGCTGCAAGGCTTTGTATTCGATTGTTGGCATATTTGGAAGTGTAGAAACTCAGCAACATTTCAAAGCGAGGTTTGTAATCCTATAAAAGCTATCAAGAGTTTCATGATGCAATCGATTGAGTGGAAGGAACCCACCACCGAGAGCCAAAAAACGAACAAGAAGGGGATAAGGAACAGCAGCACACAGACAAGAAATCCTACAGGAAAAATAAGGTATGTTCTCGGAGGAAATTAGAAATCGGATGGGGTAAGACTTAATTACAATGGAGCCTAGCATTGATAGGACACTGCCAAGTGGCTGAATAAGATGATGACATGTGTACATGGTTGTTAGTAGTTAGTTAGTAGTTAGAAGATAAATAGTAGGTTGTAGCAATTGGAAAGGTGTGAAATGAAATATTGACTGTTTGCATTGACGTTCAGTTATCCTATCTCTGTGCAATTGTGGAAGTCGTAGAGTAGAGTTGTAACATTGGTATCAAGCCAGTCGTTCGTTCCTCTCAATCCTTCTCAATACAAACATGGAATCCAGGGTTTCTAATCTGGAAGACAAGTTCGACGAGCTCAACAAGTCTCAAGACGGATTCAAGACTACCGAAGAATTGATTCTTCTTCAATTGTAGTCCCTCATGGCCAAGTGTCACGATTCAATACCGAATTCGAGGCAACCATTCATCAAAATTGTAGTCCCTCATGGCCAAGTGTCACGATTCAAGACGGGCACTGCAAATGATTTGGTTTCTGGGCTCCCTACTTCAGAATTGTTGGAGAAAGATGAATTGCCTTCATGAAAAATTGTATTATTGTGCATTTAAAGCTTGGCTTCCATGAATTCATTCTTGACAAACGCGAAATAACTATTCAAGGGCTACTTAATTTGAAATCTACTGGAAAGTTGAAACCATTTTGCTGCAAGAAAATGCTTCTGCTCAACTGTTTGATGCATTGCAGCCTGTAGGTGGGTTTTGTAATGATGCAATTATTTTTGTTAGTTTTCAGTTCACCTACCATAAAGGAATTCGTGATAAAGGTGGAACTATTATTCTCTCTAAATTCAATTCAATGAAATTCCTAGCAATCTGTGAGTTGGGTTTTGTTCTTAATGCTAAAAAGAGGATTTTTTTGGAGGAAGCTAACCCCTTGGTTGTACCTGTTGAAACGACTTTTCTTGCTTTCAATCTGTTTGATAAAATGTGGCTTTCTAGTTGCTGCATGTGTTATTGGAAGGGCATTCAGGCTAAGGGTGGAGGCTCAAAATTTAGGGATGATGGTTGAATGTATGACTGATGGAACATCTGTAATGTCCAATGTTGCCAGAAAACCAGAGGTGGCTGATCTTGCTAAGTTTCTTACTGATTATGGGACTTGCATTGAAGGAGCAGACAACAAGAAGCTTAGTCGTAAGGGAAAATCCCAGTTGCATGGTTCTGAATGCTTTATTTCACTTGATCGTATTGAAGTAGATACATTTATTCTTGCTGCGGTTATTACTCATTCTTGCATCTCGATATCACCTGTCATGCCGTGTCAAGTGTCTTCTTTAATACACAAACTCTCAGCTGTTGGTTGCAAAATCAAGCAATCTTCACATGATACCTTGGCAGTTTCAGCTTTGCTTGGACATGGTGGTGACAATTTGCAAAGTTTTGAGGTTACAGGTCCATATCTTGGGTTTCTCACATACCTCCAACCAAAATTAATGACCTTGCTAACCATGTGCAATGGGTTAAGTTCTGCAGAGGAATCTGTATTTGACAAAAGCATGAGTCATGTTAGTACAACCCTTATTTCTTCTTCAACAAATGACTCTGAAAATGCTATTACATATAACACAGTTGCAGCAGATGGAACTATTTGGTTGATATTTATCTCAATAGGTAAAACGAAAGAGATTATGAGGAATATTTTGTTGAGCAAACCATGGGGGTTACTAGATGATTGGGCAGATTCTTATAAATTGATATGGCTACTGGAATTAACACACAAGCTTTCAAATAATACTATGAGCATGGCTGACAATTTTGTGTTTACTGTTGTGATTTGGCAATTGTTTGTTAAGAAAGAAGGGAACCATTTTCATAAGGTTGGTGTACAAGTGGATTCGCCATGTAGGTCTTAAGTTCATTTGATTAGCGTCATTATGAATCAGTACTATAGGTGTGGCAATACGCAGAATGCCTTGAGGTTTCTCTTGGACCCATATTTGTGCAGACTTACCAAACCAGATATTGTTTCTTGGACTTCTCTTGTTGGGAGGGTGTGTTATGACATTGGGTTCTTAGTGGTCAAGTAATTTTGGTCAATTTTATGGAGTAGCTTAGGCCATGAAAAGAGAAATGTTGAATGATAGTGCTGCTACTTTGCATTCCTTACCATCTTGTTGAACACACAGCCTGTTTCTAATATGCATTTCGAGGAACTAATCAGTTCAAGATCTTTTGGGTTCATCTCAAGCTCAACTTGCAAAAGATGGGTAAAGAGAATTACTATAGCTATTATCATGCTAATCAAATGGCAGCATTACTTTCAAATCAGATTTTGCATATATTATCAAGCTTTGAGTGTGGAGTGTGCTCAGTTGGATATGAGTGTAGTGTTTCAGTTCATACTTTTTTTTCAAGTTCCATGTTTCTTGCTTGAAAAAGCATTTGGGACCACAAGTACAAACCACAATGCCATTACCAGTTGCAATTTTGGATCGAAGTATGATCAAGAAGGGTAATGTTGCTATTACAGAGATTCTAGTTCAAAGGCAAAATCATTCCAAGGTTGATGCAACCTGGGAACTATATCATGAACTGAAGATCAAGTTTCCTGAGATTGAAAATCTGTGACAGTCGAGGCCTGATGGTTGTTACTGTGTTTTGGTTACGGGTTGACAAGTACGTTCGCTGGTACAAAAACATACTTGCGCGACGGAGCAAATTGCGTCGCGCAAAGTATGTTTGCACAACGGTGACAACAAAACGTCACGCAAAGCCATTTTGCACAACGGAACTTTGTGCGACGAAGGCTAACGTCACGCAGAACAGCTTTGCGCGACGAAGGAACACCTTCTTTGTGCAAAGACTATTTGTTTGACGCCGTAGCAAAATAGCTTTGCGCAACACATTTTTTCCTCATCACTTAATCAGTTTGGGAGGTAGAAACATCTAATCCTATGGTTATCAGCAGCTCATTTTGCACGCTAAAAGTAAAAAACTTTTACTTTTTGTAATATAAAAATTGGAGTAATTTGATCTTTAATACGAGATAGGTAAAGCATTTCATTGACAACATCTATGTTGCAGAAAGTGGCATGGACTGTGGCTGTTTTGGTGATGGTGATCAATGGCTATCTGTTGTTGGATTTCTTTATTTCTGAAGTAAGAGGAGTGTTGTTTGATGTTGTAAGATGCACTGGCACGACTGCGTATCTAACATTTATCATATATAGCTTGTTTCACGGAGTGGTGTTCTTCGTTAGACTTTTTTCAGTTCACTGTCCAAAAGGTTGGCAGATTCAGGTAGCTGAATCAACATCCACACGAGATTGCAAGAAGCACGAAACTTCTGAGTTGTGCTGCTGCATACCAAAGCAAGCCAGTTAGGCATGAGGTCTCTGAAGTTTGGAGAACTGTTTTTGTATGGTTTTTGTAAACTTTTGTGCAAATATAATGGGACCTTTTAAAAGTTTAGTTTAATAAAATTTCTGTAGGCAGACAACTTTGATCACCTTTTGTAGACCTTAATTTTTGTGTTTTCATTGCTTTTGTTTTAAGAATTGTCTTTTCTTTTTTTTTTTAAAAAAATAAAAATAAAAATATTAGGTCGCTCAACTGGGCATTACATTGGGGTTTACTGCTCAAGTGGTGGTTTTCTTCCACTTAAGCGAAAATTAGTATGTGTTATGTTGCTCAAGTGGTCACGTTATCCGCTTAAGTGGAAAGTAGTATGTGTTTTTTTTTTTGTTTTTTTTTTTTTAAAAAAATATAACTTGCGCGATGCCACAATGGGGTTGTTGTGCAAACATACTTTGCGAGACACACCAACCAATGCGTCCCGTAAAGACTGTTTGCACGACATACCAACCAATGCGTCACACAAAGAGTGTTTGCACAACAAACAAACTACGTCGTGCAAAGGGTTTTTGTGGTCCACTTGTGTAAATATTTTAAATTGAATTAGTTCATTGTATTCATATTGGATAAAGGAGTGTATCTGTAAAAAAATCATCAAAATCGGAGTTAAAATAACAGTTAAATCGTGATTTTTCGTTTATAATTGTCAAAAAGTTTTATCCCGTTACTTGATCTTTGAATGTTTGTTTTTTACAATTTTTTGCGTATGCTATCTTGAAGCATAAACAAACAAGTTTGATAGTTGGATTGTTGAAATTAATTTTGTAGAATGCGTATCCCATCAAAACGATAAATTCACTAACACTTTAGAGTTTATTTATACTTTGATTAAGTATAACATAAGATTTTGTGGTATCCACTAGTGTAAATATTTTAAAGTGACGATCAAATTAGTTCATTGTCTTCATATTGGATAAAGGAGTGTAGGTGTAAAAAATCATCAAAAAGAGTTAAAATAAATGTTAAATTGTGATTTTTCATTTATAACCGTCGAAAAGTTGTCCCGTTACTTGATATCTGAATGTTTATTTTTTTGCAATTTTTGGCTTATGCGATCTCCAAGTATATACAAACAAGTGTGACGGTTGGATCGTTGAAACTAGTTTCGTAGATTTAAATTTATTTATTTTGTACGTATAACACTTAAGAAATTGAATGGTATGTATATTTATTAAGCAGCTTTAAATTTATTGTAGTTCGGGTCTTAGAAAAATATATTGTTGTGGGTTTTATGTAAAAAAAATTGAATTTGAAGGGAATCAAGTCACATTTTCAATAAATTTTATAATAATTTTTTTTTAATAAAAAAAACCCTTGAGCGAAGCCACAATGTGATCGTTGCGCAAAAACACTTTGCATGACGTCAAAATGTATACCTAGATCGCGCCATTTGTGATAATTTTGGCGGTGCAATTGTAAAAAATAGGTGCTTTTTTAAAATTTTCACTACTGGATACTGAATTTGAAATCTCTCTCACTCGGTCTACCTCTTCCCTCTCACTCATATCGCCCTCTCTCTCTCTCTCTCACCTGGTCTCTCTCTTCCCAAGTTTGGACAAAATTTTCTTTTCCCGTAGCCTTCCTCCTCATCCTTCATCCTTATCCTCTCCAGACTGCACCCAGCCAGCAGGTATAGACCCATGTCAGAATCAAGCCTAATTCTTTAAGGCCTGTTTGGTATTGGATTTGAGTCCAAAGTTTTTAACTCAAAAAACTATTTTTAAGTTTTAAGGTAAAAAAAAAAAAAAACCTATTTGGTAAGCCCATTTTCCAAAACTGGACTAAAAAAAAAAAAAAATTTAAAAAAAGCCCATT
>JADOBS010301963.1:0-13027 GCA_015708375.1 Cydonia oblonga
ATATATATATATATATATATATATATATATATATATATATATATATATATATAATATGTGTATATATATGGATATGGCTAGGATTGAAAGTTAAGTAATTACTAAGACAAGAAGAGATGCCTGATCATGAAACACAGCCCGACATGATATATCATAAGTTTATTGTACTCACTCTACCTAATAAGTAATAATACATCCGCTGCTGGCTTCTTTTAACTAACAACAGAAAATACACAGATCTTCTATCCTCAAAGGGGCTAGTTCTTTATGTTGAATGTAGATAAAAAGCTTGTCGATCTAAAATCCGGTACAAAAGTACGCGAAACTACGCACGTATAGAACCCTCACTTGATAATTTAATAGTTTGATCCAGGAGTATCCCAGGTCTCAGGTATGATGGAGTGAAGCATACAGTAGTTGTCTTGGTAGCCACCACATTCAGTAGTAGAATCCGATGAATTCGGAGTGTCATGTATAACCTCTTCAATCTTTTTGTATACTTCTTCAACAGTTAGCCTGTTTGTTGGGGAAGCTGATACACACTTGAGGGCAATGTTGAGTAGAGGAAAGGCCCATTCTTTTGCAGCTTTAGCAACCTCCTTGTCAAAGACCTCCCCCGTCCACTCCTCCTTAACCATGGCAGTCACCCACTTAGGAAGGTCTATCCCAGTTCCTTCTACAGTTTTGCCTGTTAGTAACTCCAGAAGAATCACGCCGAAGCTATAAACATCTCCCTTCTCCGATAACATTTTTTCTGGGGCTGTGTAACCATTGGAGGAAATGAGACACCCTTTCTTGGGGTCGAAGAAACTTGAGAGCCCATACTCGCTAATCAGTGGTTCATCATTGTCATCCAAGAGGATATTTGAAAGCTTCAGATTCCCATGAGGGATGCAGTCATCAGACCCTTGATATATGAAGTCTAGGCCCCTTGAAATGCCGCATGCTATGGAGAGCCGAAGCCTCCATGGAAAATCCCTCTTACCTTCTGTGTAACCTGCACATAATCACAGAAATAGATAATCAAAATGCCTGAATGAGTTAAGGGCATTTGTATATTCTATTGAAAGTGTATAAGGAATATGCAGATAAGGGCAGTGTGTTTGCCCCCTTGCACCTGAGTTTGAATCCTGCCCCACCCCTAAGATTAGAATAGTTTGATGTGAACGTACTCTCAAGCAGGTTTAGCAGACTTCCATTGCTTTGAAACTTGTAGATCAAAAGTTTTTCTTCATTGGTGGAATTGTAACCAACAAGTGGTAGAATGTTGGGATGCTTTATAATCCCTATCTGCCTCATTGTTTGGCCAAATTCCTCAAAGGGTACTTGCAGTTTCTTCAACCTTTTGACTGCATATAGGGCATTGTTTTTCAGTATTACCTTATAAAGGCTGCTGCTAAAGGACTGATTTCTCAAATCTGCTGTGGCTTCAAGGAGGTCCTCCAATTTAAAACTCTCATGTTCTTCAACAAAGAACACAAGCTCCGAACGGTTCTCTACTGGCTTCTCTCCCTCTTGAACATTAGGAGGAGGCATTTTCAGCGGAGAGTCTCGAAGCGACTTCAGAATCTCCCTATCTTCAGCTAACTTAGCAGCCTGCCTTCCTACAAAGTACATGAATAAGAAAAAGACGCCAAGCCCCACAACTAATGGTACCATGCATTTGTATCTCTTGTACCACGGTGTAGAGGGACGTGGAACACTGTCACTGCCACCATTCAGTCTCTCGGACTCTGTCACTATGACCATTGAATCTACTACCTTTTCCTGCTTCAGGGCACCATGTCTTTGTAATCTCCTCGATTTTTTCACGTATGTATGAACCGGCTGAAATCCCTGTTCAAAGCGTGAGGCAGTGCTAGTAAAATGATTGTTAGAGAGGTCCAATCTCCTCAAATATTTCAGTTTAGTCAGAGCCTTAGGTATCCTTCCACTCAGAATATTGCTGCTTAGATTCAAATAGGTTAGCCTTGTGCAATGCAATATTGATTTCGAAATAGTTCCCCCAATTTGGTTTCTTGCTAAATTAACAACTCGAAGATTTGGGAGCTTACATAGTGAATCTGCATCAAGTATGCCACTAAGATTCAGATTTTCAAGCCTGATTTCTGTTATCGAAGTAGAGTGAGAGCTGCATGTCACACCCTTCCATTTATGCATGCAGGGATTTTGCTGCATAGGTGCATTCTGGCCAACTTTTAGCACATCTTGAGGATCAACAGCTCTAAGGAATTGCAGCAAAGCTTCAAACTCTGATGATTCGCCTCCCATACATACCACGATTGAGCAAGAAAACACCCCAATGCATATCAGTCCCTTCAGAAACAGATTGAAAGCTCTCCTGCTCGGCATTTTTGTTGGCTCTACTTCTTTGATTGACTCGTCACAAAGTGAACGTTCCCATTTCTCTAATTTCCCCCCCTTGTTCTTCGCAAAAGTCTTGAAGTATCTCAAAGCAGGAATAAAACTTACAATATCAAGGTGCATCAGATGAGGATATCCTTCGTATACTACAAAGTTTTTCATAGGTATTTTCTCCAATGTGTGAGATAACCAATGTTTTGAATAATTAATTTTCTTAATCCGTTATCTTTAATGTGATAAACAACAGCCATAAAAGCGCGCGTTTCAAATAACTTGCATAAATTCAGTTAAGCAGTTTGCATTTGTTTGCGCCCAAAATGACAATTTGGACCGAGGGTAACAAATGGACCGAGACTCTTGGTCCAGCGGTCGTCCGGGGGTCATGGGCCGGCTGGGTACTAGGAGTTGTCTAGTTGGTTTTCGATCGAGTCCTTTTGCAAGAAGGATTGATTTAGATAAAGACGAAGGTTGAATCCTTATACCACCAGGGGTGTTAAAGCTGAAGACACTGAGAGTCAGGGAATGAATCTGGTTCATTATGAAGGTGGGTTCAAAGTTCCAATTGAATTAGGATTGGCCGAGTCCTAGTTAGATCATGATAAGGAGTTCTAATCCGAGTGTGGTTCTAACTCGGCCAGGAGTAGGTTCACTACTATAAATAGAGGAGGTAGTGGCAACGGAAAACCCCCTCCAATTCAACACACAAATTGTCCTGCGCAAACTCTCGCTCTATGCGAAACCTCTCAACAACCTTGAGATTTTTATTTTCCTTTTTCGCCGACACATCTTCGTTTGGATAAACAGTACTATGAAGGCAACCCGCGACATCTTCAGTTTGGATAAATAGTACTGGAGCTGTAGAATCAGCCGACCGCGGAGCACCTTCAATTTGGATAAATAGCACTGCGTCAAGGCCGATTGGTTATCTATCCAAGTCTCGACCAAGAAGGATTTTCGAATCCTTATTGGTAGATGTCATCTCATTAGCCTTCTCGGCGAAGTGAGGTGTTACAAATTACTGGGCTCGGCACATTGAACACCGAGTTGTTTATGATTGGTTATTCACAAGTTTTAGAGTTCGGCATTCTGACGGTTGAACCACATTCACAATCAAAACATACATCTCTTTTGAGTACTTGTGTCTGTATAGTTTGGTGCCAGTTTGGCGTGCTTATACTCTTACGAATAAAATCACCGTGACCGAAACTGGCGCCAATGATCCGTGAACTTCGCAGAACTAGCAGCCTTGTCTTCAGGCTCTAGAATCCAAAGGCCGAGATGTGTTCCTTCCTCAGCCGCAGTCGCAAGATCAAGCGCCCGACACGACATCAACACATTTTGCTCCTCGGTCGAGTTCGTCCGACTAGTTAGCTCATTAGTTACTCGGTCTACGTGCCACGTAGGCTTTGTAGTTTTTAGGGTCAACAACATTCAATTGAGTTTTGGTTAGGAAAATAGTTTCAACACACCCTTTTCTTTGTATGTAAATTCATGTTTATTTGTGTCTCTTAATTCTCCGTTGATTTATTCAACTCATAAACATTAATAAACAAGAGTATGCATGTCAAGAAATGGTGAAAACATCATCACTTCCGTTCTTATTTTTTATTCAATTACAATTGAGGAACTAAATATCCGATTATTTTTTATTCAATTACAATTGAGGAACTAATTATATAACTTCATTGGTATTTAAACTCAAGATACGGTATTTCGACTAAAATTTTCTAGAATTTGATATTTAACCTCGAGTTCTCTTTAGTCTTTTTATCAAAGAAAAGACATGTCAAGGTAGCATTGGTTCGAGTCAAAGAGGTGGACATAAGGGTTCACCCAATTGGTTAGTGCAAGTATTGTTCTTTGTTATAATCATGAGGATGTGACACTATAATTACAGAACGTTTCTTCCAAATAAAAAATAAATACATAAAGAAAAGAAGATTGCAAAATGATTTTTTTTAGTTGAAATAAAAATCCTAAATCTTATAATAATTTATGGCTCGTTTGAGAAGTGATTTTAAATGACTAAAAATGGTTTAGGAAAAATATTTTTGTAATCAGTTCATTATTTTTATAAACAAAGGTGACAAGATAAATGGATTATCTTAGGATAGTATTCTTGTTATATTTCTAAGCTAACTACAAAATACACCTTTAATTTTAAAGTTTATTGTTATTTTCAAAAGGGGGATCAACCTTTCAATTTTTTCACATAACTAACATGGCGATTAAGAGTAAACAATCCTAACCACTCTAATGTTGGCAAATTGTTAACAATTTGTGAAACGAAAATCACATGCTTCTACCCTTGACAAACAGAAATCAAATGCTTCTCGTATAGTTTGAATTTTTAGCAGTTTAATATCTCAAATTCTCAAGTAGTAATCTTAAAGAAAAAGAAAATTTTGATCTCTTTTTAGAATTGCCCCAAATCATATTAGGGCTTATTGATGCAAGCCTAAAAGATGTTGGAAGAAATGGAAGGTTCTGCCAGCGTGGCCACAAACCACAGCCATGTCTTTCCCAACAAGACAGTGTGTGTGTGACAGCAAAGACCACAACGGCAAAAGGGGCAAATTGCCCACTCACACTTTTCATTATCATTGTGTTTTGCTTCACGCCAAGAGACCCTTTTCAAATCCATTTTTTGCTTCTGAAGGTAATCGTCTCTTTTCCAGGTTGGCTCATCAAACCAAATATGCCGCCCATTGCTCATTCCACCAGTTGACTTAAACCCATTTTTTTTATTAATTAATATAACTTGAAATCTAATTTATGTTTGTTTTTAATTTGATTCAACACTATAAGCAAGCGTCTTCTAAATTTATTAGAACTATAAGTGAAATGATTGCTCTCATGGATATGATCTTATTCTTCAATCCACTATGTTTCGGATTCAACTCGCTTACCTCCACATAATTTAAATGAATTTTTATTGTAGATTATTCTTATCTTTTGTTATAAAAGAAAAAAAAAGAAAAAGAAAATCTATTAGAACTACTTTTGTTTACAAATAATAAATCATCTTTTATAATATGCGCATAAAATTATGTGAACAGTTTGGAGACAGATTTTGGAAAACAATATTACAGGATCTTCATAAATATTTAATACATACAAGTATTCTAGTCAAGTTATAAGACCGAAATCCTCGTAGTTATATAGCATCCCAATATTTGAATAAATCAAGCAACCAACAAAAGAAGAGACTCCAAGTTTTTCAGTCTACAACAATGACTTTATAATGTGAAAACCCTAACTTTATAATGTGAAAACCCTATGTACAAAATTAACATCATAACTAGAAACAAGAAACAAATTCAAAGTTAAAAACCCACCTTCCCGTCCCTCCCCATATATCCCTACAAATCGGTGTACAACTTGAACAAAAGCTAAAAATAAAAATCAAAGCACTAATCCACATTAGTGGTCAATTACACACACCCAAAGACATAAATAGTTAAGAGTGCTAATGGTCAAACGTCTTGATCATTATCGTCGTCTTCAATTTCATCAAAGAACGCATCCTTGAGAAGTTCAGTGGCAGAAGGTCTTGCTCTAGGCTGGGCGAGGCACTTGTCAACAAACGCTCTCACCTCCGGGTCTTTGATTTTGTTCAAGGCCTGGGGTCTTACTCCTGAGGATACCTTCTTGTATATTTTTGCAACATTGTCACATTCACTATAGGGTATTTCCAAGGTCACCATCTCAAGCACACACATACCAAATGAGTAAATGTCCACCATCTCAGTGTAATCTTCATCATACAGCTCTGGTGCCATAAATTCTGGAGTCCCTAACACTGAATGCGCTGAATGGTTCTTCCCCACTATAGCAGCCAATCCCAAATCACCAATCTTCACCTATTGAAACCATAAAGAAAATTTTAGAAAAAAATTCAGAAACTACATAGAAACAAATCTGATAAAAAAGAACCAAAAATAGAAACAATTTCTTTTATAAATCCGAAAATTAAAATCTGAAAAAAATACATGAATAAGATGGAAAAACACCCAAAACTGAAACTATTTCTTATTAACAAAACCCTAATAATTCAAGTAATGATTGACTCAATATATGACTTAACTCAGATCCCCATCCGCTCTATAAAAATAATCAATAATAGATAAGGAATAATAATTATACCTGGCCAACATTCCCATTGATAAAGACATTGCTGCAATTGAGATCTCTATGAATGACACAAGGTTCATGAGTATGCAAATACTGCAACCCTGCCAAGATCTGTTTTGACCACTTCTTCAAGGCCTTCATCGAAACATGCTTATGCTTCTTCCTGTACTCCCTCAAATTCCCGCTTGTACAAACCTCAGTAATAAAATTGAGAGTGTTATGCTCAGCGTCCCGCCACACGTTGTACAAAGTGATGATGTTCTTGTTCGTCAACGACCTCAGAAGCCGAACCTCGGAGTAGAGCCTCTCGATCATAGCAGGATCGTTGGCAAAGTTACGTAGCTTCACTTGGTTCCATGCTACCTCTATGCCCTCCTCTTGATCGAAAGCCCGGTACACCTTTTTCACAGCCCCGCAACCTAGGAGCTCGTTGTACCGGCCGTAGCGGCCCGTTGGGTCGATTTCTATGAATGGTTCTTTGTCGGACTGATATTCGTTTTCACTCGGCATCTGCCAGGAACAAACAAATATTAACCCAGAAAAAATAAAAAGCCTCAAAATCAATGGAAGTACATGTAAGACATATTCTGAAATCACAACAACAAGATATTAGGATCACAAATAAATTAAATCAATATAAAATAGAGATTGACGAACTATAGAAGCTCAATTAACTTCAAAATCAATGGAAGTACTAATTATAGAAGCTTAATTATTGTTGATACAATAAAATTATAAATATTTGTTGAAACTAAAAACGAATAACAATCTTAGAACAAAGCCAGAAAATAAAAGTCAAAGATTAAAGCTGCAACCCTATATTATAAGAAATTAAATTACCATGATAATACTACTAGTCAAAATTAACAACGTGTATGCCGATCGATGAATTTCTTGATCTTCTACGTTATTGAAAATAAAGAAAAGTGAGAAGAAAGAGAAAGATGGGTACTTTTAAGTTATCAGAAAAAATTCTCTGCCGCAGAAACTCACTTGAAACCACTAAAAGGTAGAGGAATGAAAAGAATTGGGTTTAGGAGGCGTGGGTTATGTATAGGAGGTGTGAGAGTTCATGGAGGAGTAGGTGGGGATAGCTAATCCGGATTAATGCAGGGTTAGTGAAAATTAATTGGGATGCTAAACAACATTGAGCCGTTACTTGAAAGTTTTCTATCAGGATTGGATTCGTCAAGATAAGAAGATATATATAAAACGAAAGTGGTACTAAATTAAGTTACTAATTTCTATATAAAAATTGCTCTAATTGGTTTCCTGGAGAATTATTTTGCTTATTTTGTTGAGTTAAAGTGGGAATTGGTTTCCTGTGAAAAATCTGAAATCAAATAGCCCGAAGTCAACTGGGTTCAGGATCCTAATAATCCGCGTAGGCCGACTGACGGTCTGGATGAAACCAGAGCGTTCAAAATAAATGGAGAAGGTTTTCCAGCGGTAAATAAATCACATGTGCTTAATTGTCACCAAGGGAAAACAATGAAAAAAAAAAGAACAGAACGAAGGGACCACACCACACAAGCTGTTTATTTAGCCACACAAGTGCTAAATAAATCACATGTGCTGGCTGTTTGTTTCGTTCCAATTTTATCGGATGTCACCGAACGGACCACACAAGCTGTTTATTTAGTCAGATAAAACGATTGAGGATAGAGAAGGGTCAGAAATTACACAATGCAGGGAAGGACCCTTTTTTTTCCTTTTTTTTTTTGTCGAAGTGCAACTTTTATTACAAACCAAAACAAACATACAACAAAAGGCCCAAAACTAACACATGGACAAGCAAAAAGTGGGCCAAGACAAAACAAAGTACAACAGGGTCAACCAACTGTTGTAGCCCAAACACAGACAGATTTACAGACATTAGAAGCATCCACTGCAATTGTCGCCGCCGAAGCAACCCGATCCGTCCTATTCCTCATCCTTAGCCGAGTATCTCCTCTTCAGACGCATCATCCTACCCCAATCTGCTCCATGAGCACAGCCACAAAGAGCGGATAGCCAGTAACAACACAACGAAAGCCAATTATCGGGATGAAGTCTGTGGAAACCCACGAACAACGCTGCCAGTAAAGGAAAATAAGCAGGAGAAGGTGGTTGTGTTGGAAACACCTAAGCCGGTGAAAACGCCGAAGCTCGACGCACGATCTCCACGATATTCATGGTTGAAAACCCAAATAAAGATGAACAAAGAAGAAGGACACCAACTGGGCAAGAGGGAAAGAATAGATCTCGGTTGAAAGCAGGGAGAGAGAGCAGTAGAAACAAAAAACAAAGGAGAGAAAGAAAAAAAGGAAGGAAACAGCGACCGACCCTAGCCGAGGCTAAGATCGGGGCTACCGGGTGTTCTTGATTTTTGGAAGACTCACACCAAAAAGTGAGAAAGACTATCTCAATAGGAGAGAAAACTCTCACACTGCAGGAAGGACCTATGTGTCGGCGGAGGAGGATTGTCTGCCCTCCCACTTCAGGTGCCCTTCCATGCCCTCCTGTTTTGTGTGGTCACGGTTAAGCCACGTCAATATTTTATATTGTTTTTTTTTATAGAGATAATAAGACAAAAATGAATAGTAATATAAAATATTAGCGTGGCTTAACCGTGACCACACAAACAGGAGGGCATAGAAGGGCACCGGAAGTGGGAAGGCAGACAATCCGCCTCCATGTGTCGGCAGCTTTCGGCTGTTGTCCAGGTGAAATTTTGAGAAAAAAAATAATTAGTAGTAAATTAGTAATCAATTATTCCATTGCAGCCCACTGAGCATTTAGTACTAGGTTTGAGACCTGTATCACTTTCTCTCATTCCGAAGTGTCTTTTACTGTTTCGCTTTTACCTGCATCACTTTCTCAGGTTTTCTTATTTAATTAGCCTTCATGCACACGCTTAAGATCGTGTAGAAGGTAGTTTTTGAATCACGACGTGTTATGCGCGATTTACACGTTTTAAATGTATTTATATGCGTAAATTGACAAACGCAAAGTCAAATATTTGAAATAAATGGATAATCTTAGAGCTCATTTGGATCTGCTTTTGAAATGACTGAAAGCATTTTTGGTGAAAATGTTTTTAGAATCAATCATTAGTAAAGATGCAAGTAAATCTTGGAAAGCACTTTAAATGATTTTGAAACCCAAAAATATTTTTTTTTTAAAAAGTGTTTTCAGTCATTTTAAAAGCCTTAGATCATGCTAGAAGAAACCCCTCATAAACCAATTAAGTCAGCTGAATTCACATAATAAAATCGGTCTCTGTAGAATTTACATTAAGAATAGAGAAAATAATGTTTAATAAACAATTGATTGAATCTTATTATTACTAGCTCATTGTGAGGCTAAATTCACCATTTTCTCCTTAGTATAGATAATATCGTTTGTTAAAAAAAAAAAACAATTTGACAACTAATTTAATCACATTTTTATCCGTGCGCGAAATTTTTTTATTATTTTTATAACCGGCATTACACGCCTCTTAAAGATGTTTTAAATGTGTTCAAAAATAGAGAAAATAATATTTAATAAATAACTGATTGAATCACATTTTGTCCAAATATTTTTGTTGAAGCTTGGTGACACCAAAAACGTTATTCACCTTTTGTGTTATGCATTATTTTGGAATGCCTTTAAAGTTTTTTTGTTTTGGGAGCATTTATGTCTAAATATTTTTGTTGAAGTTTGGTGGCATCAAAAACACTATTTACCTTTTGTGTTGGCTTTATATATAAAGTTGAGTGCATTTTTGCTCACCATCATTTAGTGTGATGTATGTTCACCATCCTATTTATTACCGTTAGATGGATTTTAATTTTGAGATTTATGCCTATCCACTACACGAATCTCAAAATTCAAACTCATCTCATAGTGATAAATAAGATGGTGAGCATACACTACACTAAATGGTAATGAGCAAAAATGCTTCCTATAAAGTTAAGATGTTGTCTAACTTTAAAGAAATGGCTGATACGGTTGCGAGGAAGAAAAAGTCGACAACTAGCTTTCTTAACTCTAATTTTTTTTTAATCAATCCCAACTGTAATTAAAGGAGGAGGATTGTCTACCCTCCTACTTCCAGTGCCCTCCCATGCCTTCTTGTTTGTGTGGTCACGGTTAAGCCATGTCAATATTTTATATTACTATTCATTTTTGTCTTATTATCTCTATAAAAAAAACATTATAAAATGTTGACGTGTCTTAACCGTAACCACACAAAATAAGAGGACATCGAGGGGCACCGGAAGTGGGAGGGTAGACAATCCTCCTTCGTAATTAAATGGTGACTTTCTATAGTGTTTACTGGTCCTGTTCTTGCGGCATTTATGAGACAACAAATGATTGAAAAGACATATCGGGCATGTGAAATGTGGCTATGAACCATGTGACTTTTCCCACTAACACTTGAAGATATTGTAGTAATATTATAATTATTTGGAGTTTTAACGAAACATTCTCGGTATTGTTCACTGAAAACGAAAATGATATTTTTACTCTAAAAGGTCACTCATGGTACTATTCACTTACAACACCTTTTTGTCCTTTTGATTAAAACTTAAAGTTTTCAAGTCATTTTCATTAGTTTTCCTATAATTATATTGGTAGGTTTTCGTATGTATTTTAAGGGAAAAAACCTACTACGTTTTTTCTGAATAAGCGTACATTTCTTGTTATTAGTGAAAGTCTTTTTGTATAGTTGAGTTTATTCATAACAAGGCATCGTCCTGGTAAGTCTATGAAACCCACAAGAACAACGTGTGGTTCCCAATGGTATATTTGTTATGGGGTGTGCTATTTACACACCTTTTTTTACTTTCCACACACTCATCTCAAATTTTCGGTCGTCTAATCGAATGAATTAAGGAAGATCAAAGGACAAAAATTAACAAGGGATGAGTGAGAAGTAACAAGGGGTGTGTGGATAACACACTCCATTTGCCATAGCTATAAACCACCATTGATGTCACCCAAAGCTATAGAACTTGGGCGTGAGTCTTTCGTCGAAATAGTGTATTTTTGCTCACCACCCTCAAGTGGTGGTAATGCTCACCACTCTATTTATCACCTTTAGATAAGTTTGAATTTCGAGATTCGTGTAGTGGATAGTCACAAATCTCAAAATTCAAACTTATCTAACGGTGATAAATAGGGTGGTGAGCATTACCACCACTTAAGGATGATGAGCAAAAATGCACTTTTGTCGAATTGGAATGGTCTTATTTTATTATTTTATTGGGTGTTGGTATTGCTACTCTAAAAACTATATTATGCACTTCTCACAATTCTATTTTTCTTACAAAATCAAGAAGTTTGAAGTGCACAATGAATTTTTGAAGTGTCAATATCAACACTTTTTTATTTGAAGTGCACAATGAATTTTTGAAGTGTCAATATCAACACTTTTTTATTTATGTCCAAATATATTTGTGTACATATTCTAGTTGTGTATGTGGAAAACAATATTAAGAGACTTTTTGACAGGTTGTGTAGCTTACACTTACAGTCCACCCGAGAAGAAAATCTTGGCTACTTCCTTGATCCTATGCATATAGTTTGACTCATTTTTCATTCTAGTTAGACCTAACAATTTCTTACACAACCCGTTAACACGACATGAAAATAACGGGATTCGGGTCAACACGATAACTAATCGGGTCACACGGTAACAACTCGTTAATAATGGGTCCGTAACAGGTTTACACGAATATGACACCCGGGTAACCCATTTCAACACATTAAGAAAAAAGTTATTTTGATAATTTTAAAATTTTTTTAAACTACTAAAAAAACTTGCTATAAAATATAATAGTCATAGTGTATATGTATATATTGTATATTAAATATATATTATTGTAGTATTATTCTATGTAAATTAAAAAAAATTAAGTTGTATTTATTTATTTATTTATTTTTATAGTACTATAGGCAAAGAGTGAGATAAAAAAAATTATAAAACATATTAAAAATAAAAATAGCAAGAAATTTAAAAACACCAAAAATATTAAAAAATTATAATAATTAATTTACAAGTGTGCAAATGCTTGTGATAGCTTCCCCTATGCTTTGAGTATGGGTATATCGTCGTTTTAATTTTTAAAACCATACAAACCCTCATGAATAATATTTTTAAAGGAGTTCAAAATAAAAAAATTCATAATCATTAATGTATAAGTTTGTAAAATGTGAAAGCATATATAAACGTGCAAGGTTCCCTAACCTTGAAACACAACTCCCTTCATTTTGCATATCCTTGAACATTTGGTATTTTATACTAATGTGTTGATGCACAAAATCAGCGAGGACTTTGGTACAACAAAAAGTATCAAGTTCGTGACCTTCACTAGATTGTTCCGGTCACTGGTGTAGGTAAGTATGTAAATGGACAGACAGGGAAGCAAACAGCACAAGATGTACGTGGTTCACCCAGATTGGCTACATCCACGGAGTAGAGGAGTTCTTATTGATTGTGAAGGTTTACACAAATACAAAGGTTCAAGCTCTCCTTTAGTGAGTTCTAGTAAGTGATTTA
>JADOBS010301964.1:0-13028 GCA_015708375.1 Cydonia oblonga
AACACCCAAATTCTAAGGGTCCGGCACGTTATTGGCGATTTGAAGTTTTTCCCGGCCAAATTGGACTTGGCCACAGACACCGATCGTTCGTGATGCCTTGATGTTTGTGCTAAAGAGTGGTAACGCGGACTCCAGGTTTTAGTTGCTGAAAGTTCGTATCAACGAGGTTTCTTGGTGAATCTCAGTATAGGTGGCTACCTTTAAGGGTATGATCCTTACCCACACTACTGTACTTTATTTATCCTCTGTAATCATGTGTGAAATGGGTCCATACTCGCTCACCGCGCACTCGTGTGCTTAGGCACTTTTAATTTTAAATTGATTCACATTTTACACATCATCACACTTTATGGCTTCGTCACCTTCTAGGTGTCGGCCCAGCACAACTCGATTCGGAGTCCTAGTGGACATTCCGGATCGGGGTGTATCAATTTACCTATGTATTATTTTTTTTTTATGATTCGCTAATATGCCTAATATATAAATTAATTGCCAAATTACTTACCAATATATAATTCATTGTCTAATTAATATACCAACATATAAATACATATTTTATTTTATTTATAAAAGTATAACATGCCTAATATATATAATATTAAATGCAAAATAAGTTACCTACAAAATAAATGAATGTTAAAAAAACATGCTTATAAATAATACATGCAGGGTTAATGTTATGAAAATTATAGTTTACATATAAATGTGAGTAAATTATTTTAAACACATATATATACTATAAAAAAATTATGCCTAATATATGTAAGAATCCACGCAAAATAATTTACTTACAACATAAAAAAAATGTTGTTTGATTTAAATTTAAGTCACCTATGTTTTACATAAAATCTATCAATTATTTGCACATAAGTTAACAATACATGCAAAACAAATTCACCTATAAAAATGAATAATGAGCTAAAACATGCCTAATATGTGTAATAAATTTATTAGGCATATTAGGCATGTTAAGTATTAGGCAATTATTGGGTGTGATAAAACATGCATAAATCAATTAGTAGGCATATTAGGCATTGTTTTTTATATTAGGAAATTTTGTTTTTTTATATTAGACAATGAATTTATAACATATAAATAGGTTATTTTAGACATCCAAAAGATGTACAATGTTTAAAGTCCAACGTAATTAATAAATTTGTTTATGTGAAGTCTAGTCATGATTTTATTCGAGTTAAAAATTATGTTAGATTTTATGTAAAGAAAATTAATTTTTAGGAACTAAATCACAGTTTCAATAAAATTAACTATCCTCAACTGCATGTTCATACTGTGTACCACTCTCATCTCGTTTTGTGTTACTTAATCACGTAATAAGAGAGATAAATACAAAACAATATACAATCTAACAATACAAATTATCTTTTATCATGCAACTTAATCACATAAGAAAGACAAACCCAAGGTAACACACCACCGATTTGGGAAAGTGGCACAGATATAGCAGAATTTTGGCCACAAATACTTTGGCCCTCAACACCATGTAAATATCCCAAGCTCCCAACCCTTTATTTATTCCAATTTCCAACCAGCTGACCTCGTCCAAGGCCATACCAAATATGGCTGCCTTCTCTTCCTCCTTCCTATCTACATTTCCTGCCTTCTCTTCCCCCAAGCTCAGTAGTATTTCCTCTATCAGAATTGAAGAAAGACCCAGCTCCCAACCACCAGCTTCAAGGCCGCCGCCGTCGCGGCAGCCTCCGAGAACCACTCCACCACCGCCGCTAGCGGCAAAAGCCGATCATGCTCTTCAAAACAATGCCTCAACTTTCACTGCGGCAAAAAAAACAGTTTCTGCGCTACCCGCAGTGATCTTCAATGCTTTGGACGACTTCATCAACAGCTTCATCGACCCTCCAGTTAAACCCTCAGTGGACCCCAGGCACGTGCTCTCCCACAACTTTGCTCCGGTTGAGGAGCTTCCGCCGACGGAGTGCGAGATCATACACGGCTCCCTGCCACCGTGCCTCGACGGAGCCTACATTCGCAATGGCCCCAACCCGCAATACCTTCCGCGTGGGCCCTACCACCTGTTCGACGGGGACGGCATGCTTCACTCCGTTAGGATCTCCGGAGGCCGGGCGGTGCTCTGCAGCCGATATGTCAAGACCTACAAGTACACCGTTGAGCGTGACGCCGGCTACCCTATTCTTCCCAACGTCTTCTCTGGCTTCAACGGCCTTACCGCTTCCGCCGCACGTGGCGCTCTCTCCGCTGCCCGGGTCTTTACAGGCAGGGTCCACAATCCATTCCATACCTAAAAAGCAAACATTTGAATGCATTCTTTTCGACATATTTCTCATTAAAAATTGGCTTAAATGTTAAAATGAGGTAATTTTTCATTATGATGGGAACATGAGTGATATATCATGTGTTTTTATATAAGTGAAGATATATTGTATTTTTTGAGTTATTAACTTCATAAGTATCATAACAAAATTAAATTAATTATATTTTTATTTTAATCTTTCATTTAGTATTATTGTCAAATGATCGATGTAATATTCAAATATTCACCGTTACTGTTTACAGGCCAATACAATCCTGCAAATGGCATTGGCCTTGCGAACACAAGTTTGGCCTTCTTTGGCGACCGACTTTATGCTCTCGGCGAGTCCGATCTCCCTTACTCCCTCCGCCTGACATCCAACGGAGATATCGAAACTCTGGGACGCCATGATTTCGATGGCAAGCTCTCCATGAACATGACAGCTCATCCCAAGGTAGACCCCGAAACAGGGGAGGCCTTCGCCTTCCGCTATGGCTTTGTACGGCCATTTCTAACTTACTTCTTCTTCGATTCGAATGGCGTGAAGCAGCCGGACGTTCCGATATTCTCCATGGTCACTCCAACGTTCCTCCATGACTTTGCAATCACCAAAAAACGTGCCATATTTGCTGACATACAAATCGGGTTGAACCTTATTGACATGATCACTAAACGAACCTCCCCTGTTGGTTTGGACCCCTCGAAAGTGCCGAGAATTGGAGTGATTCCGCGGTACGCAAAGGACGAGTTGGAGATGAGGTGGTTTGAGGTGCCGGGTTTCAACAGCTTACACGCCACCAATGCATGGGATGAGGACGATGCTATTGTGATGGTGGCACCAAACCTTTTATCAGCAGAGCACACAATGGAGAGGATGGATCTTGTTCATTCCTTGATTGAGAAGGTTCGGATTGATCTCAAAACGGGGATTGTGACGAGGCAGCCGATTTCGACTAGAAATCTGGATTTCGCCGTGATCAATCCGGCTTACCTGGGGAGGAAGAATAAATATGTGTATGCAGCTGAGGGTGATCCCATGCCTAAGATATCAGGAGTTGTAAAATTGGATGTGTCCAATGCGGAGCACAAGGAGTGTATTGTGGCCAGCAGGATGTTTGGGCCGGGGTGCTACGGGGGCGAGCCGTTTTTCGTGGCCAGAGAGCCCGAGAATCCTGAGGCGGACGAGGACGACGGGTTTTTGATGTCGTATGTTCACGATGAGAAGGCCGGGGAATCGAGGTTCTTGGTGATGGATGCAAAGTCTCCTCAGCTTGACATTGTGGCTGCTGTGAGGATGCCCCGGCGGGTGCCTTATGGCTTCCACGGACTCTTTGTGAGGGAAAGTGATCTCAACAAGTTGTAATTTCATATGTCCCCATGAAGCAACATAGCAAACGTTACACAAACAATTACAAGTATGAAATATATTGTACATATTTATATTTTACAATAAAGCTTCCAATAAAAAATAAGAGTTTAAAATACAATTAATTTTGCTCAAATATAAAAAAAATAACAAATTTACAATTAATTGGTGTTTATAAAAATGTATCAGAGAAGTACGACAATAATCTACAATTAGATGGTTTACTGAGCCTATCTAGTATGTACGAACCAGATTGTGTTGGACTGATGGTTAAGTTAAAGATAATATCGAAATTAGATTGAATTCTATATCGCATAAATAAATCGTGTAGGTGATCGCACTTCACCATACTAATTCCCCAAAGCAGAACAAGCTAATTGATCTAACCATTGAGCAACAAGACCAATATCTGTTGTAACGAATAGTGGAGGCTTCCAGCTTCTCATAATTCTTCATCACAAGGTTGCTTCCATGTCCACTGCCTTCACTTGCACGCTCATCCCAGTCACAACCGAAAATACAGAGAGTATTTTCTGATGATTAAGGGGTCGTTTGATTTTTTTTCTTTTCAGTTTTCAATCATACACCTGAATAAAATAATAATCTAAAATACATATACATATTAATAGAATTTTGATTCTTAACCAAAACTTCATAAAATTCTAATTCTAATTTTATATACAAAACCGAACATAAATAAAAAATGTGGGCAATTTAGTAATTACCTGAACACGAATTTTACTATTTTTTATGTGAACCTCACATCCATATAAACATAGCAGCCCTAATCAAAATTAAAAATTAAATAAAAAAACCCCAGTTCTCTCCTCTTCCTTTCTTTGCACTCTGTTGGCAAAAAAATCCTCAACCGCTTTTCTCCCACGTTCTACTTTCTTAAAACACCCAACAACACTATAATTTGTCTTTCCCCGAACTCCCACAAGTTACAAAAACAAATCCTTCAAAATATTAAAATCCCCATTCCATATTAATCCTTAAAAATTTGTTTAATGTTCCACAAAATTGCAAGATAAATGAAACAAGGATTAAACTATAAGGTTTGATCTGTACGTTTCTCTTCTCTTCAAAAATTGATGAAATATAAATGAAATGATTGTTTTTGCTGGTTTGGTGGCCATGTTCGGCAGTATATTGACAAATATTCCTAAAAAGCAGGCAACTTTTTCTTACTTCATAAACTCTGTTGTAGTTTTGTGGATGTGACGAAACGTAGAAAATTAAGAGGCAAATTTAATTGCACAAGCATTGGTGTGTGCTAATTGATCTAAGCATTGAGCAACAAGACCAATTACTGTTGTAGCGAATAGTGGAGGCTTCCAGCTTCTCATAATTCTTCATCACAAGGTTGCTTCCATGTCCACTGCCTTCACTTGCACGCTCATCCCAATCACAATTGAAAATACGCAGTCTTTTCTCATGATTAAGGGGCTGTTTGATTTTTTTTTTCTTTTCAATTTTCAATCATACACCTGAATAAAACAATAATCTAAAATACATATACAGATTAATAGAATTCTGATTCGCAATCAAAACTTATAAAATTATCATTCTAACTTTCTTATCAAAACTGAACATAAATATAAACTATGGGCAATTTATAAATTACACGAACATAAATTTTACTGTTTTTTTACATGAACCTCACATCCATATAAACATAGCAGCCCCATTAAAATTAAAAATTTAAATTAAAAAGTAGAAAACTTCATTTTAATCCTTAAAAAATATGAGTTACAGACTATAACCTTGTGTAAGATTAAAATCTAATTTTAGTCTCTAATACATTTAATCATCTCATTTATTAATTATATTTTGATGTTTTATTTATTTATTTATTTATTTTTATTTTAATATATTAATTACATTTAAATTTAATTTTTATTTCATTCATCATAATATATTTTAATCTCTACATTTAGGCCACTAATTTTTTATAATATATATTCCGATAACAATTTTGTATGTTCTTCATTTAGGTACATTAATACATTTGAATATTTATGACACACCCCGACCAAGATCGATGCATGCTGGCCGTCACGTGAAGGTGACGTAGCCATATGCACAGTGCGGAAGCAATAAAGATAAAGAGAAATCTGAATAAATAAAAACCAAACTACTAGCAGTACTAACGAGATAACATGCTAGAGCGAGTTTAAGTGTGAAATACATATCCAGAACATAAATAAGTCTAGGTGTAGTCAAGCAGGACAATTACTAGATTACAACACCCAAGGGTGAGTCCTACATTTATGGTGAACTGTCAGAACCTCCACAATCCTCGTAAGCCACCAGAAGCACTTCTACCTAAAACCTGGAGGGGCAAAAAACAAAGTTGTGAGTGGGTAAAAACAAAGTTTTTCAAAATCATTTCATTTCTCAAAGGTTCTAACCCCTCGTCGTAAAACTTGTATAATTTCCCAGAAAATATAATATAACCATAGCTCAATTCATAATTTCAAATACTGATATTCAAAAGTTATGCCATGCCAAATAATTCAATAACATAATAAGTAATATCAGGTGAAACATCTCAAGAGAACAACATATAAGCTGGATCCATATGCAGTGGCCTGTATGGCTGAATCTATAGCTCATAACCAATCTCAAATCATATCAATTCATATCAAATCCTGCACACGAGTCGGAACCGTCTTTAGTGGTCTGTACGACAAGCCTGGGTGTAAAATAATTATGCTCTAGTGCTACAATCACGTGAAGACTGTGCGAATGATCGCGGGTCACCTACGAGTCGAAACCACCTATAGTGGTATGTACGACAAGTCTGTGCACCTAACTTGGATCCAAGGTGAGCATATGGTGCGGGAGGTGAACAACACGTGAAAGACTGTGCCCTAACCATGACGGGAGCACTAACACCGGGTTGCAGGTTTATGAGCTCTCAACATATCTCAACATAATCATAAATTCACATAACTATCTACAACTCACCTGGTACTTACCTAAGCATCCACAGCGTCGAACATAGATATATGCAACCATTATATACACAATCTAATTATGAATATTTAGCATGGCATTTTCAAAACATAATCACTTTAATAGATTTTTCTGGGAAAACGTCAAGTATATGAATATACTAAAAACCAAAAGCCCACTCATTGGTAAGTCGAAGGGTCATAGCCCCCGAGCCTTGATTAATGGCGCTCGTCCTCAGGATAGGTCTCATCTATATGCGAAATAACTAAATAACCCTTATTTAAAGCACATAAACAAAACTAGCTAATAATTTCTCATACATTGTTCAATTAGGGTAAATAAATATACCACTATGACCTACACAACCTCACGAGCATCCCCATATTTTTAGAAAAAAATTCCGACCACCCACGCACCCTCACGCACCGGCCAAGGCACGGTCAGATGCGCAGGCAAACCTTAACTGAGGCCTAACAGCCGTTAGGAATATTCTGTTAAATTTAAGGAATATTTTGTTAAAATCAACCAACGCCGTTAGTCACCATTAGGAATATTCCATCAAATTTGACAGAATATTCCGTCGTCCTCTACCTTCGAGCTCCGGTGACCGTCGTCATCGCCGAAAACTGGAAAAACTTAAAATCCTTATAACTTCTTCATTTTTGCACCAAAACTCATGAAATTTGTACCAAATTGAAGCTTAGAGTGAGAAGAATAAAACCTTACCAATTTTAGGACTTAAAATCCACGGGATCATGCAGGAAAAAGCCACGATAATCCGGCCAAACTTAAAACTCGTCAATCTCAACTTCCTGACGTCCAAATCACTTGGTTTTTCTTCTCCGAGCTTCGTGAGGATGATCCAAAACTCCCTATATCCTTAAAAACTCCTAAAAACCTCACATTTATTAGTGCATAAACAGTGCATGAATCTGGGGTTAGGGTTTCTCGGGGTTTCAAAGGCTTAAAGTCTCAAAAATGGTATAAATGAACTCAGGAGCTTGCAAGGAGTTCGAATATTACCTTGTTGACGTCGATCCATGCGTGAAACGTGAATTCGGTGTTCGTCCGTACGTTTTGTACAGAAATGGTAGGAAGGCCGAGAGGAGGAGAGAGAGAGAGAGAGTACACGGTAGTGATGTGTGTGTGTGTGGGTGAATGTGTGGTCCAAGTTTGGTTACCAACCAAACAAAACACAAATAACTTTAAGTCCTAATTGGTTCCAAAATAATAGGACTTAGCACCAATTGGTCCAAAACCTAATTTAAACCACACAACCACACAAACGTCCAAGGGCATTTAAATAACTTCACGCCATCGAAAATAATACGGGACGGGCTGTGACAATTTCGGTATATCCATCAATACAAACATATAGGTACATTAATTCAATATAACGCATTTCAGTACATACATTTTGGTATGTTAATTCAATATAATACAATTCGATACATACATTTAGGTTCATTATAATATATTTTGGTACAATCATGTAGGTACAAATATTTTAGTACAAAAAGTCAATTTCATATATTTCGGCACAGTATGTATTTTTATATTTTTGTATCACAAATTTATTTTAATATTTTCTCATTTACGTTCATTTATAATTAAAAGAACTAAATATGTGCATATTAATAAAATTAAAATTTAAGGTGGAGAGATTTAAATAAAAATACACATTAAATAATAAAAATTGAATATAAATTTTGATAAAAGTACACTTCAAGGGATTAAATTGAATATGTAATCTAACACCAGGTTTATTTTATTTTATTTATTTATTTTTTATTTTTTATTTTTAAATTTTAATCTTTTGCAAGGACTAATGTTCAAAAACCCCTAAAGAAAACCCTAGTTCTCTCATGTTCCTCTCTTTGCACTCTGTCGGCAAAAAAATCCTCAACCATTTTTCTCCCACGTTATCCTCACGCTTAACTGATCTACTTTCTTAAAATCACCTAACAACACTATAATTTGTCTTTCCCCGAACTCCCACAAGTTTCAAAAACAAATCCTTCAAAATATTAAAATCCCCATTCCATATTAATTCTTAAAAATTTGTTTAATGTTCCACAAAATTGCAAGATAAATGAAACAAGGATTAATCTATAAGGTTTTATCTGTACATTTATGTTGACCCTAAAAACTACCAAGCTTACATGGAGCGCAGGCCGAGTAACTAATGAGCTAACTATGCCTTTGGTTGTGTGTGGGGCGTGCCAACTCGTCGGCCGAGCTCGGGCGGGGAGTAAAATGTGTTGATGTCACGTTGGGCGCACTGTTGACTTTTTAATCTTGCTACTGCGGCCGAGGAAGGAACACGTCTCGACCTTCGGATTCTAGAGCCTGAAGACAAGGCTGCTTCTGCGAAGTTCACGGATCGTCGGCGCCGGGTTCGGTCACGGTGATTATATTCGTAAGAGTATAAGCACGTCGAACTGGCACCAAACTATACGGACACAAATACTCAAAAGAGATGTATGTCTTGATTGTGAATGTGGTTCAGCCGTCAGAATGCCGAACTCTAAAACTTACTTGTGAATAACCAATCATAAACAACTCGGCGTTCAATGTGTCGAGCCCAATAATTTGTAACACCTCACTTCGCCGAGAAGGCTAATGAGATAACCTCTACCAATAAGGATTCGAAAATCCTTATTGGCCTAGACTTGGATAGATAACCAATTGGCCTTGACGCAGTGCTGTTTATCCAAACTGAAGGCGCTCCGTGGTCGACTGATTCTAGCACTCCATTGTTGTTTATCTAAACTGAAGATATCGCTGGTTGCCTTCACAGTGCTGTTTATCTAAATTGAAGATGTGTCGGCAGAAAAGGAAAATAAAAATCTCAAGGTTGTTAAGAGGTTTCGCGTAGAGCAAGAGTTTGCGCAGGGCAGTTTGTGTGTTGAATTGGAAGGGCTTTCTTTTACCACTGCCTCTGCTATTTATAGTAGTGAACCTACTTCTAGCCAAGCTAGAACCACACTTGGACTAGGACTCCTTATCCTAATCTAACTAGAACTTGGCCAATCCTAATTCAATTAGAACTTTGAACTCACCTTCATAATGAACCAGATTCATCCCCTGATTCTTAGCGCCTTCAGCTTGAACACCCCGATGGCATAAAAATCCAATCTTCGTCATTATCCAAATCAATCCTTCTTGCAAAAGGACTCGACCGAAACCGACTACACAATTCTTGGTGCCTAGCCGACCCATGATACCTCCGGACGACCGTTGTACCAAGAGTCTCGGCTCAAATTGTTATTTTGGGCCTAAACAATTTCTCTTCTCTTCAAAAATTGATGAAATATAAATGAAAGGATTGTTTTTGCTGGTTTGGTGGCTATGTTCGGCAGTATATTGACAAATATTCCTAAAAAGCAGGCAACTTTTTCTTACTTTATAAACTCTTTTGTAGTTTTGTGGATGTGACGAAACGTAGAAAATTAAGATGCAAATTTAATTGCACACGCATTGGTGTGTGCTAATTGATCTAAGCATTGAGCAACAAGACCAATAACTGTTGTAGCGAATGGTGGAGGCTTCCAGCTTCTCATAGTTCTTCATCACAAGGTTGCTTCCATGTCCACTGCCTTCACTTGCACGCTCATCCTAATCACAATTGAAAATACGCAGTCTTTTCTGATGATTAAGGGGCTGTTTGATTTTTTCTTTTCTTTTCAATTTTCAATCATACACCTGAATAAAACAATAATCTAAAGTACATATACAGATTAATAGAATTCTGATTTGTAATCAAAACTTATAAAATTACCATTCTTTTTTATCAAAACTGAACATAAATAAAAATCATGGACAATTTAATAATTACATGAACATAAATTTTACTGTCTTTTTTTACATGAACCTCACATCCATATAAACATAGCAGCCTTATTCAAAATTAAAAGTTTAAAACCCCAGTTCTCTCCTTTTCCTCTCCTTGCATTCTCCCGCCAAAAAATCCTCAACAGCTTTTCTTGTTGGATTAGTGGCCAAATTATAGTGGGCCACCTATTTGAACCAATATCCCATTTAAAGGGCCTTTTTATTTGCCCCAGGTGGAAAGCCACAGGTGTGGCTAGGTTATTAATTAGGGCAGCTATTGCCCTTTTGTTTGAAAGCAGAAAAAGTGGGCAGAAAATAAGAGAGGTGACGCAGCCATGCAAAGTATTGAATTTTCTTACACTTTTGCAAGTTCTTACTACATTCGTGCCTCTTTCATCTTCTTTGGTGCTTCCACCGCGAGTTTTTGGATGTGTTGCATTTGTTCATCTACATAAAATTCAGCGAACAAAACTTGAACCATGTGTTATCCATTACGTTTTCATGGGGTATGGACTACATCAAAAAGGGTACCGTTGCTACCACCATGCTTCACGTCGGATGTATACTACCATAGATGTTACTTTTTCCGAATCTGAGATGTATTACTCTTCGGCTGCTTCCAACCCTCCTCTTCAGGGGGAGACACTGCATGACGAGCAGGTTTGGATCATGGCTACTACCACTGATCTTCCGTTGCCATTATCAGCCGAGCCGGTAGTTGAGCTAGCAGTGGCTGCGCTACCAGCCCAGCCAACAGAAGTTCTATTACCACTATCAGCCGAGCCAATAGTCGAGTCTGCAGTGGATGCCCTACCAGCCCAGCCAACAGAAGTAGAATTGCTGCCCACATGACCAATTACATGCACGGCAGTGCCGTCCTCACCCACGGCAACAGTGCTGCCACTTGCCGATCTTGAGACTTCTACTAATACTACTCATTCCTCGTCTCAAAATATAGTACCACCAGATGACCATACTCCAGAAAATATTCATGAGGTAAGATCTACTATCCCTATTGACGTATCCGATGTTCCGAATTATCAGTTACCTTTCAGGCACAGCCGGGGAAAGCCACCTAATCGATATTCACTAGAAAGAATGAAAGGCTCTAAGTATCCCATTGCCAACTATGTGTCATCATATAAATTATTAGAACCCGGTAAAGCTTTTGTACAACAAATATCCAATGATAGCACACCAAGTTCATTGAAAGAGGCACTATCTGATGATCGATAGACCAAGGCAATGGAGGAAGAAATGGATGCACTTCAGAAAAATCAAACATGAGATTTAGTTCCACTACCCCGAGGAAAGAAGAGAGTGGGATGTCGATGGGTGTACACCATCAAGTACAAAGATGATGGGTTGATTGAACGATACAAAGCACAATTGGTGGCCAAGGGATACACTCAAACGTATAATGTGGATTATACAGAAACATTTGCTCCGGTAGCAGTAAGAGTGTTACTTTCGTTGGCGGCTAACTTGGACTGGCCATTACAGCAATTTGATGTGAAAAATGCTTTCTTACATGGTAATCTTGAAGAATAAGTGTATGTGGATATTCCACCTGGTTATGCATCAGTTTCACAATCCGGAATGGTGTGTTAGTTGAATAAGGCATTGTATGGATTGAAACAATCACCTCGGGTATGGTTTGGTAGGTTCCGTACGACTATGAGCAAGTATGGGTTCAGGCAGAGCAATTCCAATCATACACTTTTCTTGAAACGTCGAATGGGGAAATTGACGGCATTTATTATTTATGTGGATGATATGATTGTTACGGGTCATGATAAAGAAGAAATCTCAAGGCTGAAGGATTACCTAGCAACCGAGTTCGAGATGAAAGATCTTGGTGATTTGAAATATTTCTTGGGGATAGAAGTAGCTCGATCTAAACAGGGTATATTTCTATCTTAAAGAAAATATGTTCTAGACTTATTAGCTGAAACCGGAATGCTTGATTGTAAACCGGCTGACATCCCCATAGTCCAAAATCACCATCTTGCCGTGCATCGTGATCAAGTTCCCACTAACAGAGATCGTTATCAAAGGTTAGTTGGGAGATTAATTTATTTATCTCACACCAGGCCTGATATTGCATACGCAGTAAGTGTTGTTAGTCAATTTATGCATTCTCCTAGTGAGGCACATATGGGTGCGGTTGAACGCATCATATGATACTTGAAGTCCTCACCGGGTAGAGGCATCATGTTTTCCAAGAATGATCATTGCCGAATAGAGGGTTACACCGATGTAGATTGGGCAGGCAACGTTACTGATTGTCGGTCCACATCTAGTTACTTTACGTTTGTGGGAGGAAACTTAGTGACTTGGCGGAGTAAGAAACAGAAAGTGGTTGCTTTATCAAGTGCAGATACGGAATACAGGGGTATGGCAAAAGGAGCATGTGAACTATTATGGCTTCGGAGGTTACTTGGTGAGCTCGGGTATCCTTCGAATTCAGCCTCGAATTTGTTTTGTGATAATAAAGCAGCTATCGATATCTCACACAACCCCATTCAACATGATCGCACAAAACACGTGGAAGTTGACCGACACTTCATTAAGGAGAAG
>JADOBS010301965.1:0-13031 GCA_015708375.1 Cydonia oblonga
AATAGGGGCGGAATGTGAAAAATAATAAATAAATAAGTATTAGGGGCGGTTGTTTCCCCTACTAGTTATTGAAATTAACAGCTGGAAATTGTTCCCATATTAAGGGCTGATTTAAACGTCCCTAATACAACTACTAGGGGCAAATAATATTTCCGCATCTAATATCTTATTAATAGAGGCGAATTCTTCCATTTGCCCCTAGTTGACCGCACCTAATAATCACTTTTCTTGTAGTATATATTTTGTTGTATGGCAGAGCCATGCTCAATGCACAGAATCATCCACCGAAACTAGTTTCGGTTGTCTACGCAATTAAAAACTGAGGAACTTTGAGGCCCTCAATTATTTAGAATCAATGAACTCTAGGTTCTGATCCAATCAAATAGTTTTTCATCTAGGATGTCCAATTTCATTCTCAGAAAAAAATGATCAAAATAATTTTCTCATCGATGGCGGAGAAAAAAATAATAATACTCAAGGTGTGATGTATCCATCGAGCCTTACATACTCATGTACCTATTTGGTTATGAGCACAACGAGCTATAGACTCCCAATTGTATGGATATGAACTTTATATGCATATATGTTGTGTTCCTTTCAAGTGCAAATATATGGATAGTATAGTGGCACAAGTAAGGGTGTCAGACCAAATGGACTGATTAGACCTCTACAAATTATGAGCTTTATGTGAACCCTAACTGAACAATGAAACTAACAGTTGAGTTTGGATTTTGATTTGAAAGGATTTTGTTTCTGGAAGAAAGACCAAAGAAAGAGAAGAGAGAGATCTCCGGGCGTCCCCAAGAGGGAGCTTTTGTAAAAGTGGCAGAAAAGCTAGGTTTTATAAGGTAAAAGTGGCTGTTATAGACTACCAAGACATCCCTATAATGGAGCATTTATTTCAGACATTTTTTGTTGTTATTTGTCTCTTAAATGGCCATATTCACCACTATCTTCAATTGTACACTTTGAATCTCTCTCTAAATCAGAATTCTTATTCATTTCTCCACTTTCAGCATCATTTTGCCTCATTTACCCTCAAATGGACTCTAAAATACAATTAACTGCACATTAAAACAAAAAAGGGTAAAACGCAACTAATTTAACTCAAAAATATCATAAAGAGACTAGGAATGGATGGTATAAATGTATGAATATATGAGTTATCAATATATATGTAGGGCTACATGCCCCTTACTCGTAATAAAATGAGAATTAAGGATCAATGAACTAGCGTCCGATCTAATTATACAATGAGAATTAGAGGGATTGCAGGTCCTTATCTTTAGATTACAACTCATCATCATCATGTGTTATCATCCCATTTGTGAGAATGAGAAAATTAGACATGAGGCATATAGGAACGCAATAATGATTAAGCTTTGCGTACATGTGATAATACATATAGTTACTTCCGTAACTCCTTATATGCCCAAAAAACAGTGTAAAAAAGCATTAAGTTTGATCTCGCGAAAGACGAATTTGAACCACTTGTTGATCCATTGTGAGATTTAGCCCATTCTCTTACTCTCTTAGTGTAAATAATATTGTTTATTTAAAAAAAAAAAAATTGTATATAAAACAAACGTGCATGGCTTGTGATGGATCTCAAACCATGTTCCTCCAAAACTGTTGCAAATCGTACTCATTGAATGATATATGGACTATCAAAAACAAACCAATCAATAACGTTAAATGACATGTGAAGTCAAAAATACTAGGAGGGAGTTAAATTAGAAATAAAAATAAAAAGAACTAATGTAAATAAAACTAATTGATCCCAGTCAATTATTGGCAATTCATGGTCCAAGCCGTCATTCTCATCTTTAGGTTTCTTTGCTTTCCATCGTACTAGAGTACCATATATGGCCTTGCCAAAAATAAAAAATAAAAATGTTTGCGCATACAAGATCATATATATAATTGTTAAAAAACAAAAAAACATGGACAACAGAAATGCATCAATGATCTAAATATATATGAGAATTATTATTAGCACTCCAAAAATCTCATTTCGCATTCCAAACTTTCTATAATTAGAAAGAAAATAACACTTGTGAGGAGTGTAGAATGAAATTTTTGGAGTGCTAATAACAGTTCCTATATATATATGTATGATTTTATCACAAACAGTCTCTAAAATTGATCTAGTCCATCAAGATGGTTTCTGAATTTAAAAATCAATCAATATCGTCCCTGAAAATATGTAGTGCAAATAAATGTCGTCATTTCATTTGAATTCCGTTAAAAATTCAGTTAGTATGTTGATGTGGCACCTTGTGAGCCCCTCACTTCAATATTTTAATGACATGTGGATTACAATTAATTTTTAATTTAAATAAAAAGAAGAAAAAGAAAAAACTCAACTCCATCCTTTCTCGCTGGGGCCGTCAAGAGTCGCCGGAAAGCTAGAGCACACAAATTTCAATCTCTCTAGCGTCGCAAGGGGATGCTACACAATTCAAGATGGATTTCCTTTTAACTTGAATATAAGCATGTAAGCAGCAGCCTTGTGAGGGGTGGATGAATGAATGAACACAGTTGCCTCTTTACTTTTTAATTTCATGCAATCCCCCTTTTCCCCTATGTTAATTTCCTGCAATTGTCCCTTTACTTTATGTTAATTTCTTGCACTTCTTCCTTATTAGAATACACATTCCACATGACACACCCCGACCTAGATTGAGGCATACTGGCCGTCACGTGAGGGTGACGTAACCATGTGTGCAGTGCGGAAATGAGATTGATAATAAGAAATACGAGTCAATAAAAACCAAGCTAACTAAAGCACTAGATAAGATAAAGTGCAAGTGATGAGATTAGGTGTGATTACACATAACCAGAGCATAGATAATCTAGGTGCAGTCCAACAGAACAAATACTAATTAGACAATACCAAGGATAGTCCTAAAATAGTGATAATCTGTCAGAACCGCCGTGAACGGCTCGCAATCCACCAACGAGAATTCCTACCTAGAACCTGAAGGGGCGCAAAACAGAAAGTGTGTGGGCAAAAACATAACTTTTCAAAACCATTTCATTATCAAAAGTACTAACCCCTCACAGTAAAACCTATATACTTTCCCAGAAGATAACATACATATGTATCTCAAAACCATAACCGAAATAATAATTCCACAAATATCCCATCTCAAATATCTCAACAAGAATAAGTAAACCAGGTGACATAAATCAATATGAACAGATATGTCAGCCGGAGTCAGCTAACGTGATGTGTACAGCTGAGTCCATAACTCCTCTATTAGTTCCCTGCACACAAGTTGGAACCACCTAAAGTGGTCTGTACGACAGGCTGGGTGTAAATAAATACATTCAAGTGCTACAATCACGTAAAGGCTGTGCAAAGTATCCCAAGTCACCTACGAGTCGGAACCACCTAATGTGGTTTGTACGACAGGCTGGCACCTGCCTTGGATCCAAGGTGAGCATGTGTGGTGCGTGAGGTGAACGATCACGTGAAGGCTAGGCCCTGGCCTCGGGCGGAGCACTAACACCGAGGTGCAGGCTAATAAGCTCTGTATGGATCTCAACATAACTATATCCACTACAGTCACTACCATTAATTCATACTCACCTGAAGCTTACCTAAGCGTCTGCATCATCAAGGAACAATATATATATATATAACCATACGAAGCATAATCAAATCTAGAGAGTATTTAACATGGCATTTTGGCATATAAAAACCATTTAATAAGTTTTCAGGGGAAAATACTAGGCAGATATACATATACTGAAAACCAAAAGTCCATTCATTGATATGTGGAAGGGTCATAGCCCCCTAGTCTTGATTGACTGCGCTAGTCCTCTGGATAAGTCTCACCTATATGCGAAATAACTATTTTCACGTTATTTTTAAGCACATATACAAAACTAGGTAATAACTTCTCATATGTTGCTCAATTGGGGTATTTGAATGTACCAAAGTGATCTACTCAACCCCACGAACATCCCCATATTTTTAGAAAATTTTTCCGATATCCCACCCGCAGCCACTCGCAGGCACGTGCCTGCCACACCAAACAGAATCTTTAACGCCGTTAGGGAATATTTCGTTAAAAATCAGCATATACCGTTAAATATACCTGACGCTGTTAGCATATTCCGTCAACTTTGATGGAATATTCCCTTCCTTCAACCTTAGTTCACCATAGTCCGGCGCCGATGACCTCTGCAATTACCGATTTCTAGGAAATTTTCAAACCTTAATATCTCATCCAATTCTCAACCAAATTCATGAAATTTATACCAAAATGAAGCTTAAGATGAAAGGAACACATCCATACCACTTTTAGGACCTAAAACCAACAGAATCTCGCCGGAGAAAGCTCGATAATCTGGCCACCTCTGTAACTCAACAAACCCAAGCTTCCCGACGTCCAAAACCTTCCAAAATTCCTCCTTGAGCTACGTGAAGAAGTGTTAAAGCTCCCTAGTACCCTAAAACTCGACGAAATGTCCGCGATCACGACAAGTGAACAGTGCACCTCATCGGAGCCTTTAGTTTTAGAGGTTTCCGACCACTAAACAACGAACTAAGGGTATACTTGAGTTCATAAGGTTACAAGGAGGATGATGATGGTGTCCACAAGCTTGATCCATGAACGATGAAGTTCGTTGAGAGTTCGACCATACAATTGTATGAAAAATGGGAAAAATCAGAGAGAAAATGAGAGAGAGAGGGTCAATGGTTATTTCATGCTATCGAAATTATATTTCGGGACGGGCTGTCACAACCTACCCCCCTTAAGAAAATTTTGTCTCCGAAATTCATATAATAATATACAAACCACTAATAATCATAAAATAAACGTGGATACAATTCCTTCATACGATCTTCCATTTCCCAGGTGGCTTCCTCCACCGAATGATTTCTCCATAACACCTTCATTAAGCGCACAGTCTTGTTCCTCAGAACCTCATCTTTCCAATCCAAAATCGTCACTTGCTCCTCATCATAAGTCAAGTCTGGATTAATTTTCAATGGTTGAAGAGGTATTACATGTGATGGATCTGAAACATAATGACGAAGCATGGAAACTTGGAAAACATTGTGCACTTTAGATAACTCTGGAGGCAACTCAAGCCTGTAAGCAACCTCACCAACTCACTCGGTGATCAGATATGGTCCAATGTACCTAGGGCTTAGCTTACATTTCTTTCCAAATTGTACAACTCCTCTCCATGGTGATAGCTTCAAAAATACCCAATCACCAACATTATACACCTGATTTGTGGCATGCTTGTCTGTTAAAATCTTTTGCAATTCCTGGGCCACTTTCAGGTTAGATTTAATTACCTGAATATTTTGAGTAGTCTCATCTACAATCTTAGAGCCCACCAAAACTCTCTCACCAACCTCTGACCAACATAAAGGAGTACGACAAAACTTGCCATAAAGTGCCTCAAAAAGGAGACATACCAATGCTAGAATGGTAGCTGTTGTTGTAGGCAATTTCCATCAAATCCAACCGCCTATGCCAATCGTCGCCAAACTGCAAAACTGAAGATCTCAGCATATCCTCTAATGTCTGAATAGTCCACTCAGATTGCCTATATGTTTGAGGATGATACGCCGTACTATAAAGTAACCTGGAGCCAAGAGCCTCCTAAAAAGCTACCCAGAACTTAGAAGTAAACCTAGGATCCCGATCAGAGACAATACTAACTGGAACCCCTTGGTATTTCATAATCTTCAACATGAATAATTCAGCTAATCGACTTAAAGAATATTTTTCCCTCACTGGAATGAAATGAGCGGATTTAGTAAGCCGATCAACAATTACCCAAATACCATCATAATCATTTCGTGTACGAGGAAGTTTATACATGAAGTCCATGGTAATGTCTTCCCATTTCCACCGTGGAACGGGAAGTGGCTGCATCAACGCAAAAGGCTTTTTCCTTTCAGCTTTAACTTGCTGACAAATGGCACACCTGCTCACATACTTAGCAATTTCTCTTTTCATACCCGGCCAATAGTAAAATGGTTGAATTGTATGATACATCTTAGTACCTCCAGAATGCATTGCATACCTTCTTTAATTTAGCATTATTTGGCACATACATTCTTCTCTCTTGCATAAGCATACCATCCGATTATTGAATTCCGAGGTCTTTTTTCTTACCCTGATTCCTTGCCTGAATTAATTCCTGGGTTTCTTCATCATTCATTTGAGCCTCAAGTATATGATCAATTAAGATTGGTCTAACTTGAAAATTAGCAAGCAAGGCTTCCTTTCGATCTTTCACCCCTAACTTCACTCCAGTGGATCTTAAGTCAGCAAGAAGAGGAACACGACTAGCGTAAAAAACATTAATTCAACCTTGAGACTTTCTACTAAGTGCATCAGCCACCACATTTGCACGACCAGGGTGATAGTCAATCGTGCAATCATAATCACTAAGCAATTCAATCCATCTTCATTGTCGAAGATTAAGATCCCTCTGAGTGAAAAGGTACTGAAGACTCTTACGATCCACAAAAATCTTACATTTTTCACCATAAAGATAGTGTCTCCAAATATTCAAAGCAAAGACAATAGCCGCTAATTCAAGATGATGAGTAGGATAATTCATCTCATAAGGCTTCAATTGTCGCGAAGCATAAGCAATCATCCTACCATGTTGCATTAACACACAACCCATCCCGTTCAAGGAAGCATCACTATAGATCTCAAAATTAGCACTATCATCTGGGAGCGCCAAAACAGGTGCATGAGTGAGACAATACTTCAACTGCTGAAAACTCTGCTCATAATTATCATCCCACTCAAACTTAACATTTTTCTTGGTCAACCTCGTTAGTGGTAAAGCAATGACTGAAAAGTCTTTAACAAATCATCGATAAAAACCAGCTAGACCAAGAAAACTCCGTACCTCAGTGACGGTTCGTGGTTGCTCCCAATTCTCAATAGCTGCTACCTTCTGAGGATCCACAAGAACATCTTGAGTTGATATCACATGTCCCAAAAGTGCCACTTGATCTAGCCAAAATTGGCATTTGCTAAACTTGGCATACAATTGGTGTTCCCTCAATCTCTTCAATACCAAAGTAAGATGTCAAACATGTTCCGCTTTAGACTTAGAGTACACCAGAATATCATCAATGAAAACAATGACAAACCTGTCTAGATATTGCTGGAAAACTCGATTCATCAAATCCATAAAAGCTGCAGGTGCATTAGTTAACTCGAAAGGCATCACGAGAAACTCATAATGACCATATTAAGTCCTAAATGTTGTCTTAGGAACATCTTCACTTTTAATCTTCAATTGATAGTAACCAGACCTCAAATCAATCTTAGAAAATACACAGGCACCTCGAGCTGATCAAATAAATCATCTATATGAGGCAACGGATAACAGTTTTTAATTGTTACCCAATTCAACTACCTATAATCAATACATAGCCTCAAAGTCCCGTCTTTTTCCATACAAATAAAGCTGGATCTCCCCAGAGTGACGTACTAGGCTGAATAAAACCTTTATCAACCAATTCCTGCAACTGGATTTTCAATTCTCTCAATTCAGCAGGAGCCACTCGATAAGGAATTAATGATATAGGATCTGTACCTGGAAGTAAATCAATAGTGAAGTCCACGTCTCGGTCTGGCGGCAATCCAGGTAAATCATCAGGGAATACGTCAGGAAAATGCCTAACTACTCTCACATCCTCCACACTGCTAGGAACATTATCATTCAACACCACATGAGCCAAATATCCTTGACAACCTATCTTTAGAAACCTTTTAGCCCTTATGGCAGAAATAACGCCGTGCCTCACTCTACTACACTCACCCATAAATGTAACCTCAGGTAAACCAGGACGATGAAAAGTGATTGTCTTCCCGTAGCAATCTGTATTAGCATGATAATGTAACCAATCTCTGCCCAAAATAACATCAAAATCAGCCAGATCTAACGGATTGAGATTAGCTGGCATACCAACATTCTCTACCAACACAGGACATCCTGGATAAACACAACTAACATAACATTTCTCCCCTCTAGGCATTGAAAACTCTAAATCATACCCAAGATGTGTAGGATGAGGTTGAATCAACTGAGAAAGCGTATGAGAAATAACAAAATGCGTAGCACCACAATCAAATAATACTCTAGCAAAATGACCAAGAATATTCAACGCACCCATGATCAAATCAGGATTATTCTGAGCATCTTGCAGTGACATGTGGTGAATACGTCCCTGAGCCTGCTATCATCCTCCACGACCTCTGCTAACTTGAGTATTACGTCCCTACGCACTACGCCCCTAACCTGACTGACTAGGCTGCCTCGATGATCATGCCCTACTAGAAGCAAGAAACAACCTCCACGTGCTCGGACTGTCCTTCAGGATACCATTGGGACTGTCCTCCAGGAATATGGATCTTGTGGATACTGAAACTGCCCTGTAGAATAAGGAGCTATATCGCCCTGATAATGATAAGTACCCCTACGACCCATCTGGGTATAGCTGCCAGGTTCTGGAACCTCATGGATCAGAATTGGCAGTGGTAAGGAAGGTTGTTGGGGCCTCTACTGATTCTGTGGGCAATGCATAGCCCTATGCCCTACTTGACCACAAATAAAACATCCACTATTACCCTGCATACACTCCCCAAAATGTGGACTATTACATCTATGACAAAACGGACTACCAGAACCACCAGAATCTCTCTGCCTCTGGAAACGAGGACCTCCAGAAAATCTACCACTTTTTCTCTACCCAGTAGAACTCAAACCCCCACTAGAAGAATTGGAACTAGCACCACTTCTCTTAAAACTTTGAGTCTTACGAGGTCCCTGAGATGAATGACCCTTACCTTTATCATCTTTGAGTCTTACGAGGTCCCTGAGATGAATGACCCTTACCTTTATCATCTTTCTTCTGGTTACCATCTTTCTCTTCTTCCTCCTCAGTCTCACTAGGTATATTTTCTGAGTTTTCAATTCTCAACAGAATCTCATAAAATTCCTGGTTAGTAACACAAAGAGTAGTGGTCGCCATAAAACGCCACTTCTTTCGAGTACCCAACCTGAAACGACGAAGCATCTCAACTAGATTAGCAGCAACCTCCGGATGATAGCGAGAAAAATCAGTAAACCTCCTGTAATACTCATTAGCTGTCATCTTTCCCTGTTTCAAATGCATAAATTCCTGCTTCTTGCGATCTATATACTATGAAGGAATGAATCTCTTCTGAAATAACCGCTTAAAAACTTCCCACTCAGCTACTTCCTCTGGTGTTAACTGATAGGACTCCTGTCTCCACCAGGATGCAGGTTCCGTACCTAAAAACTAGGTAATCGTCTCAACCCACCTATCTTCGAGAAGACTCCTCTGACTCTGTATCACATGGAAAGTCTTCTCAATATGATCAACCAATTTCTCTAATTCCTCATGGCCTTCATTACCCATAAAATGATTCAACTTCATGATATAAACAGTCTTCAAATGAGTTCTCTGAGGTGGACGAAAAGAAGACTGAATAGCATTGGCTATAGCTTCCCCTAACTGAGCAATATCAGGTAAACTAGGCTCACCTGAAGGACGTGGCTCTCTACGAGGCGGCATAGTTCTAACAGAAGACACCAAAACAATTAGGATAATCACAAGATATACAGAACTGCCAAACCTAGGCTCTAATACCAAACTGACACACCCCGACCTAGATAGAGGCATGTTGGCCATCACGTGAGGATGAAGTAGCCATGTGTACAGTGCGGAAATGAGATTGATAATAAGAAACACGAGTCAATAAAAACCAAACTAACTAAAACACTAGATAAGATAAAGTGCAAGTGACGAGATTAGGTGTGATTACACATAACCAGAGCATAGATAGTCTAGTTGCAGTCCAGCAGGACAAATACTAATTATACAATACCAAGAATAGTCCTACAATGGTGATAATCTGTCAGAACCGCCATGAACTCCTCGCAAGCCACCAATGAGAATTCCTACCTAGAACCTGGAAGGGTGTAAAACAGAAAGTGTGAGTGGGCAAAAACAAAACTTTTCAAAACCATTTCATTATCAAAAGTACTAACCCCTTGCCGTAAAACCTCTATACTTTCCCAGAAGATAACATACATATGTATCTCAAAACCATAACCGAAATAATAATTCCACAAATATGCCATGTCAAATATCTCAACAAGAATAAGTAAACCAGGTGACATAAGTCAATATGAACAGACATGTCAGCTGGAGTCATCTAACGTGACCTGTATGGCTGAGTCCATAACTCCTCTATCAGTTCCCTGCACACAAGTCGGAACCCCCTAAAGTAGTATGTACAACAGGCTAGGTGTAAATAAATATACTTAAGTGCTACAGTCACGTGAAGGCTGTGCGAAGTATCGTAACTCACCCACTAGTTGGAACCACCTAATGTGGTCTGTACGACAGGCTGGCACCTGCCTTGGATTTGAGGTGAGCGTGTGTGGTACGGGAGGTGAACGATCACGTGAAGGCTAAGCCCTGGCCTCGGGCGGAGCACTAACACCAAGGTGCACGCTAATAAGCCGTATATGCATCTCAACATATCCATATTTACAGTCACTACCATTAATTCATACTCACCTGAAGCTTACCTGAGCGTCTGCAGCGTCAAGCAACAATATATATATATATATAACCATACGAAGCATAATCAAATCTAGAGAGTATTTAACATGGCATTTTGGCATATAAAAACCATTTAATAAGTTTTCTAGGAAAAATACTAGGCATATATACATATACTGAAAACCAAAAGCCCACTCATTGATATGTGGAAGGGTCGTAGCGCCAGAGTCTCGATTGACTATGCTCGTCCTCTGGTTAAGTCTCACCTATATGCGAAGCAACTATTTTAACGTTATTTTTAAGCACATATACAAAACTAGGTAATAACTTCTCATACGTTGCTCAATTGGGGTATTTGAATATACCAACGTGATCTACTCAACCCCACGAACATCCACATATTTTTAGAAAAATTTTCCGATGTCCCACGCGCCTTCACGTGCCGGCCAACGCACTGCCACACGCTTGGCCTCGCGAGGCATGTCCCTGGCACACCCACTGGAATCTTTAACCCTGTTAGGGAATATTTCGTTAAAAATCAACATATATCATTAAATATACCTGATGCCGTTAGCATATTCTGTCAACTTTGACGGAATATTCCTTTCTTTCAACCTTGGTGGGACCTCTGCGATTGTCGGTTTCTGGGAAATTTTCAAAACTTATTATCTCATCCAATTCTCATCCAAAATTCATGCAATTTATATGAAAATGAAGTTTAAGACGAAATGAACACATCCTTACCAATTTAAGGACCTTAAACTAACAGAATCTCGCTAGAGAAAGCTCGATAATCCGGCCACCTCTGGAACTCAACAAACCCATGCTTCCAGACATCCAAAACCTTCAAAAATCCATCCCTGAGCTTCGTGAAGAAGCTTTAAAGCTTCCTAGCACCCTAAAACAAGTGAACAGTGCACCTTATCGGAGGCTTTAGTTTTAAAGGTTTCCGACCACTAAACAATGAACTAAGGGTATAGTTGAGTTCGTAAGGTTACAAGGAGGATGATGATGGTGTCCACAAGCTCGATCTGTGAACGATGAAGCTCGTTGAGAGTTCGACCGTACAATTGTATGGAAAATGGAAAAAATCCGAGAGAGAATGAGAGAGAGAGGGTCAACGGGTTGATGTGTGTGTGTGAGTGTGTGGTCCAGGTTGTAGCCAACCAAAAACAAGGAAAAATCTAAGTTCTAATTGGGTCCAAACAATTAGGACTTAACATATTTGGTCCACATCTAAAGCTCAAGTCACACAACACAACTCCACGTCCATGGGTAAAATGGTCATTTCACGCTATCAAAATTATATTTCGGGACGAGCTGTCACACCACACACAGCAGAAGACTTGTAGTTGTGTCTTCTATGTTAGATGAAGCAATCTAGTTTTTGAAAAGGTTGTGCAGAGAGGTGAGCCTTCTCGCACCCAAGACAGGTACAAAAACACCTTGAGGGAACTAGAGCAGAAGACGTACCTTTTTCCTAACTTTGACGTGGCTGCAATGCTAGATGACTTGCTAGAAAAGATGGTGATTGAGTTACTTGAATTCAAGCGCCCCGAAGAGATGAATAGTGTTAACGATCTTAGGTACTGCAAATACCATCGTATCGTAAGTCATCATGTCAGTAAGTGCTTCGTCCTCAATGAGCTCATCATGAAGCTAGCACAACAAAGGCAGATCGAGCTTGACCTTAAAGACATGGCTGTAACACATACTACTATGATTGCGTTTGGATCCTTCGATCTCGTGCTTCTCTAAGTAATGTCAGACCACTCCCGTCCATGCTCAAGCTACATGGCACCTTCTGCACAACCATCGTTGGGGGCAAGCAACCAAAACGCACTTACCGATGTAAAGAAGGGTGGACACTAGTGACCTACAAAAAGATAAGGAACCCAAGACCACAAGCCACACGGCTAAAGGTGGAATAATGGCGAAAGCACCACCGCAGCAACAAAGGAAACCCAAAATGAACGTAAGAGCTGCTAACCCAACATATGTAGGGGAACCTATGGAGAAAGAGCCGCACATTCCCGTCTCCTTGCACAAGTACTTTCCAAATGACTTCTTCCAACAGTGCACTACTGCTGCCTGTCACATGGTTGAAATGGAGATAGAAAAGCCCTCAAAAGGCAAAGTTATGGCCATCGAGGAACAAAAGACCCTTACAACCAAAGAAAGCTTGCTGGCACACTTTAGCATCGAGGAAGCACTACGATTGCCCAAGGAGATGCTAGTAGTGATCTTGGCGAGTCCCGACGACCACGAGGTGAAAGTAAGCAAGGACGAATGCTTGAAGCTTCGGGCCACTGATAGGAGCATATTTATGCACCTTAGTTAACTAGTTCTTATGCATTTTTCGTTATGTTTTCTTAGTTTAAAGTAGTCTTTTAAGCTAGTTTCATATGTTTTCAGGTTTAAGGGCATATTACAT
>JADOBS010301966.1:0-13031 GCA_015708375.1 Cydonia oblonga
ATTAGCTTTCATTAGGATATAATTAGCTTTCCGTTTCATTGTAACCACTAGGTAGATAGCTTAAAGTTTATGTATAAATATGTGCTGTAATTCCTCAAATGAATATATAGAATACACATTTTCTACAACTTCCTTCATCATCAATACCCATGCAAGTACGCTATAGTGGAACCCTACCAAAGCCTTTTCCGTTTCCTTCTTGTCTAAAAGTTTGAGTTTGGCACCAAACCTTCTCCCTAGTTCCTCCAACTCAAAACTCTCCTTCATGTCCCCTACCCTCATCTTTCCCCTCTTGCTCTGTTGCCACCAACGATACTACCAGACTCACAAACACCAACAAACCCTTAGAATTGTACTAGAAACCCTATAGTGCAATATCATAAAAAGCCCTAACACTAGTTGTTTTCTCGCTGTCAATGAGAAACCCTAACCCTCATTTTGATGACTAACCCTGTTGGAAGCTAAACAGCTTCTGAAGTCAAGGGATCAAAGGCAGCAAGGAACTCCCGAGCTTGGATTCGGTCTGCATCGAAGAAGAAAGAAGAAATGAAGGGTTTTTAGTCTCCAACGGCTAGTTTCAATTTTGAATGTATGTGTGAGTGACAAGTGTACATTTCAGATTAAATCACTTAAACCCAAATTAAGGGGTAGGATTAAATCTGGACAAGTAAGGTAGAAATACTTGTTTAAGTCCCTTGTCAATCACTCTCTAAAAGAGTATGGGTTATGGCAATGCACCATACCCTTCAATCATTCCTCCACTTAATGAAATTATGGTTGCTGCATTCAGACTGCTTTGAAGCCGTCAGTCATTTGTCAAAGCTTTCCTCACTCTCTACCATTTCTAATCCTAAGAAACCCATCCAAACTATCAACCAAAAACACAGAAATAAACAAACTCTATCATGGCCTCAGAGCTTAGTTTCTGATCTTAGAACTTTCTGGGCATAATCTATGCAAGTTCAGATCTTTAAAAGCACTTACGTAATGTCCTCAACAACAACAACAACCAACAAACAACCCTGCAAATGAAGGGATCAAGCAGTACCAGTGAGCTAAAAGCTCCAGTCTTTGATGGGGAGAACTATGATTTTTTGAGAATAAGAATGACAACCATTTTCAAGTCCTATGATATATGGGATATGGTTCAACACGGGTATGAACTACCTGAAATGGAGGTCAATGCTTTAGAAGAGGACCTCACAGAAACACAACTCAAAACATTGAACCAGAATCGGATGGAGGATGCTAGAGCACTTGGAATCATCCAAGGTGTTGTCTCACACACCATTTTCCTGAGGATAGCAAATGAAGAGACTGCAAAGGGGTTGGGAAGTTTTACAGCAAGAGTATAAAGGAGACACTAAAGTCAGAAAGGTAAAAATTCAATCCCTTAGAAAAGATTTCAAGTATACAAGAATGATGGAAAATGAGCTGTTGAAATATTACTTTACTAGGCTATTTGATGTTGTAAATAAGATGAAAACACATGGTGAGGAACTACCCAATGAGAGAGTTGTCCAGAAACTGTTGATTAGTTTGACTAAACCCTATGATTCAATAGTGAGTGTCATTGAAGAAACCAAAGACATTGAAACTCTTAGTGTGCAAGATATAATGGCATCCTTAAGAGCTTTTGACCAAAGGCTCGAGAGGCATGCAAATTTTTCCATTGAAAAAGCATTTCAATCACTCTATGTTGGATCTAGTAGTCAAGCTAATGCAAGCAAACAAAAACCACAGTGGAAGAGCAAGAACAAGAAATGGGAAGAAACGGGGTATCAAAACCCTAGACCTAACCAAGGCAGAAACTCAAGTAAAGGTCCAAGAACCAAGCAACAATGCAAGCACTGTGACAAAACCCACTTTAATGAGTGTTGGTTCAACTACAAGCCTAGATGTCACAAATGTAACAAGTTCGGGCACATCATGAAGGATTGCAGATCAAAGAATGTGCAGCATGTGAAGTGTGTAAACCAAGTGGAAGAAGAAGCAAATGTGTTATGTGCTTTCATGTGTAAAAGTGGAGAAAAACACTGAAGTATGGTACATTGACAGTGGCTGCAGCAACCATATGATTGCACATGAGTCATTACTCATTGATCTTGACACAAACTTCACTGGAAAAGTGAAAATGAGAGATAGAAACACTGTCAAAGCCACTGGAAGAGGAACTCTGGTCATTAACACCAAGAAAAGAAGAAGATGCATAAAGGAAGTGATGTTAGTGCCTGGATTGGATGAGAATTTACTTAGTGTGGGTCAAATGATGGAGTACGGTTATTTCCTACTCTTTAGGGGAACTGTGGTCGAGATCTATGATGACCGGTCTCTATCAAACCTAGTGACTGGAGTGGAAGTAACAAATGGAAGCTTTCCACTTATGTTGAAGTACCTAGAGGAAGTGGCAAGGAAAACAAGTGTGACAGGTTCTACGAAGTTATGGCATAAGAGGCTTGGTCATTTAAACATAAGCTTACAAAATCTGCAAAATCATGAAATGGTACAAGGTATACTAAAGTTGGATCAATGCAGTGAAACCTGTGAAGGGTGTGTGTTTGGAAAGCATCATAGAGATCCATTTAAAGCTAGAAAGGCTTGGAGGGCAACAAAGCCACTCGAATGGATTCACACAGATGTGTGTGGACCAATGGAAACAACAACAATTAGTGGAAACAAGTATTTTCTAACCTTCATTGATGACTACTCACGGATGTGGTGGGTGTATTTCATGAGGTTCAAGTCTGAGGTATTCACAATATTCAAGAAGTTCAAGGCAATGGTGGAATTGTAAAGTGGATACCAAATCAAAAGACTGAGAAGTGATAGGGGGTGAGTACACATCACATGAGTTCAATGCATTCTTTGAAGATGTACGATTGGAGAAGTAACTCACCATGGGATATTCACCACAACAAAATGGTTGCAGAAAGGAAGAATAGGACTATAGTAGAAATGGCTAAATCTATGATGCATGAGAAGAACATGCCCTATACATTTTGGGATAAAAGCAGTGAATACTGCAGTGTATCTATTGAATAGGTGCCCTACTAAAGCATTGGACAAGAAGACTCCATTTGAAGTGTTCAGTGGTAGAAAGCCATCTGTGAAGCACCTGAAAGTGTTTAGCTCAGTGTGCTATACCTACATTCCTCAACAACTAAGACATAAGTTGGAGAAATCGAGCAACATGGGTGTTTTTGTGGGCTATGATACCAGTGAGAAAGGGTATAGAGTTTACAATCTGTCAACTCGGAAGATAATCCTATCAAATGATGTTATCTTTGATGAAGACTCAACATGGAACTGGGAAACAAGTGTAGAAGAGAATGAAAGTGTCTTTCTATAACTTGATCTCAATAAAAGGCAAGCAAAAGAGCCTATGGAGACCTCAGTTCAAAAAGAAGTCACAAAGAATGATGACATATAAGGGACTCTACAGTAAGCAAGCATGAGTCCACAACCAACTCAATCATAGATCACAACACCAAGTTCAACTCCAATGAGGTTGAGAACTTTAGATGAGATCTATGCTACATGTAACTACTGTGTAGTGGAACCAGAAACATATGAAAAAGCTGAGAATGGCAAAGCCAGGAAGAAAGCAATGAAGGAAGAGCTTGAAATGATTGAGAAGAATGACACTTGGGAACTTGTAAATTGACCAAGTGACAAGCCTGTGTTTGGAGTGAAATGGGTGTACAAAGTCAAGCTCAACCTAGATGGTTCTGTGTAGAAAACCAAGGCAAGATTGGTAGCTAAAGGCTACTCACAGAAGCCTAGTGTAGACTTCAATGAAACCTTTGCTCCAGTAGCAAGGTTAGACATCATAAGGACCTTGATAACCCTAGCAGCCAAGAAAGGTTGGAAGCTGCATCAATTGGATGTCAAATCTGCATTTCTAAATGGAGTGCTAGAGGAGAAGGTATTTGTGGAACAACCTCAAGGGTTCACAAGTCAAGAGTTTCCAGAAAAGGTGTACAAGCTAAGGAATGCACTCTATGGCCTTAAACAAGCTTCAAGGGCTTGGTACAGTGAGATTGATTCTTATTTCATTGAGAAATGATTTCAAAAAGTCCTAGTGAAGCTACAATCTACACCAGGATAGAAAGCAACAACATGACCCTCATTGTCTCAATCTATGTGGATGATGTTGTCTACATTGGAAATGATGCTACAATGATTGAAGAGTTCAAGGAAGAGATGATGAAGAGGTATGAAATGACTGATCTAGGCCTCTTGCATCATTTTCTTGGAATTAGGGTAATTCAAGAGGCAAACAACATCTTCATTCATCAAGGGAAGTATGTTGAAACCTTACTTTAAAGGTTTGGTTTGAAGGGTTGCAAACCGGTCTCTACACCTCTAATTGCAAATGAGAAGCTTAAGAAGGAAGATGGAAATGAACCTGTGGATGCTATTCTCTACAAAAGAATTGTTGGCAATCTATTGTATCTAACTGCAACAAGGCCGGATCTAATGTTCTCAGCAAGCTTACTATCTAGATTTATGCAGAATCCTAGCAAGATACACATGGGGACATCAAAGACAATTCCAAGATATGTGCAAGGAACACTTGATTATGGCATCAAGTATGAAATGGGGAAGTCAACTATCCTAATTGGATTTTCTGACAGTGACTGGGGTAACAGTGAAGATGATAGCAGAAGCACATCGGGTTATGCTTTCACCTTTGGATCAGGGGTATTTTCATGGGCCTCTGTGAAGCAACAAAGTATTGCACTATCCACAGCCGAGGCAGAGTATGTGAGTGCATCAGAAGCTACAGCTCAAGCTATTTGGCTATGGTTCATACTTAAAGACTTTGGGGAATTGCAGGTTGATGCAACACCACTTCTGTGTGACAACACGTCTGTAATCGCCATGACAAAAAACCCAGTATTTCATCAGAGAACAAAACACATCAAAAGAATATATCATTTCATCATAGAGGCATTGCAAGACAACACAATCAAGCTAATCTATTGCAGCACAAAAGATCAGATCGCAGACATTTTCACAAAAGCATTACCGAATGAGAGATTCAATTACCTGAAAGGATTGCTTGGAATGACTCCCAGAAGCAGTTTAGAGGGGAGTGTTGAAAGTTAAACAACTTCTGAAGTCAAGGGATCGAAGGCAGCAAGGAACTCCCGAGCTTGGATTCGATCTGCATTGAATAAGAAAGAAGAAATGAAGGGTTTTTAGTCTCCAACAGCTAGTTTCTATTTTGAATGTATGTGTGAGTGACAAGTGTACACTCCAGATTAAATCACTTAAACCTAAAGAAGGGGTAGGATTAAATATGGAGAAGTAAGGTGGAAATACTTGTTTAAGTCCCTTTGTCAATCACTCTCTAAAAAAGTATGGGTTATGGCAATGCATCATACGCTTCAATCACTCCTCTGCTTAATTAAATTATGGCTGCTGCATTCAGACTACCTTAAAGCCGTCAGTCACTTCTCCAAGCTCTCCCCACTCTCTGACATTTCTAATCCTAAGAAACTCATCCAAACTATCAACCAAAAACACCGAAATAAACAAACTCTATCAAACCCTACCCCAATACCTTATTTTTCTTATGTTTACTAACGTATCGATATTAAAACAATTTTGATTCATGGCTGATCTTGCGTTTACTAATTCCTATGGAATAAAACATAATGTTTTTCAATACGCATTATGATCTGCAATTTAAAACTATGAGCTAGACTGATCCATTCTCATTCATTCTCTATCATGTTCCATAAATTCATGATTCATGATTGTTCTTTGTCCTTTTTTTCAAAACGATAGAATAGTATTCATTAATCAATTTGAATAACAACGTTCACATTCTCTGCTAGAATATAAAAAAGAAATTCAGGAAACAATAATCCCTATCTATGATGACCCCCTTTCAATTACATACGAAGCCACCGAGTGAGCCGCCGTATTGTAACCGCGGGGCTCAAAGGCAAACTCGATAGCATCTAATTATGTATATCAAATAGGATGCACTCAACCCTAGCTTCATATTTTATTTGACCTTTTAGCATAAATATGAGGTTCACCGAGTCGGATTCGACTATCACATGTGGATGCCCACCCTCCACGCAAGCGCAAAAAGCAGCACGAACTACCTCCGCCTTCATTATGATGTTTGACACAGCCAACAAACCCCCGCAACATCTTCCTATCAAAAACCACCCAACGCTGTTTCTCAGTACCCGCCCCATGCCTCCCGTTAATGTCTCAGCATGCTTGTTAGAACCCTACTCTACATCTTCCACAATTACACAAGGATGAGATAACAAAACAAAAATACAAACAGTCAATCTTTCATTCACACCTTTCCAATTGCTACAACCTGCTATTTATCTTCTAGCTACTAACTAACTACCCACAACCATGTACACATGTCATCATCTTATTAAGTCACTTGGCAGTATCCCATTAATACCTCCCCCTTAAAACTATTCTTACAAAGTAAGATTAAAATTGAACTAAGCACAACCACTGCTACAAAAAAAATAGTTTGCGAGACACAGGTACCTTCATCGCGCAAAGTTAAAAAACATTGCCTGAAAATTAGCCTAATTAAACCTTCTTCGTTTGCCAACCGTCACGCAAAGGCAATGAAAGAAGGGTTTGCATGACGCAGGTGCTTTCGTTGCGCAAAAGGTCTTTACACGGCGGAAGAACCTGTGTCGTGCAAATATACTTTGTGACGAAGGTGCTTTCTTTGCACAAAAGGTCTTTGCGCGACGAAGAGAGCACCTGTGTCGTGCAAACCCTTGTTTTTTTCTATTTTTTTTTTTTTGGCAAAAATATTTTTTTATTTAATTTTTTATAAATCTTGTAATTAAACTATAAACAATAATTAATAAACCAAGAAAAATTATTTAATTATAAAATATATGAAAATATACATACAAGATGTCTGAACATAAAAGAAAAAACTACCAAAAGTAGTCTTCTAGGTTTGATACATCATGCTACTGGGTATCAGCTGGGCAAAGTGGCTAGGAGGTCGAAGGTGGAGCAAGATCAGGTGTTGGCATCGAGATTTAGAGGCCGGACATCTGTAAGGCTCGTACAATCATACTCATTTGCTCGCCCTGGGCCACAAGCTGACCTTCTAGGGTCTGGATCATGGCGGCACGGGTGAGGCCACCATGCACCGAGCGGCTGAACCAACACTGATGACGTCGATGATGCAGGCACCTGGGACGCTATAGGAGTAGCCTCAATAAGGGGTGTAGGCTCCCCAATCAATGGAGCACTCACGCCTGGAGCAATAGATGCTGATAATGCAGGAGACGCATTGGTCACACTCCGACGACAAGTGATCAACTGCGACATCTATACACTTTTTGAACCATAAAAATATAACATTAGAAACTAATCAATTAGCAACCAAAGTAAAGTAGGTTACTAACATTCTTAATTTGAAAACAAGAGGAACTACCTATCCATTTTCATAACCAACAAAAAAAAGTGCATCAAGTGAAACAAAAAAGAATGGGTAATCCGACACTGGGAATCTGTGATAAATTTTAAAGATTATCTTAATCACTATATATAACAACTAAAACATGTTTCAGGATTCCCAGTAAACACTCTAGTGAGCAGACATTGTAATCAATCAACGGTACCAAAACTTCATTAGACTAATTGATATGATCAAAGTACCGTACAAAAATAGTTTACTTCGTACAAGCCATTCAACCAGACACATGACCATAGAGACTAACTAGTAAACAGGTAGGAAGGTAAGAGAAGCAACTGATGTTGTTAGGGGATTTAAATCCCATAATGTTAAGTCGAGATCTAAACACCTTGAGAAATGCATGTTCAAGTTCCAATAACCCGCAAAAGATAGCTTGCATAGTTCACCAGGAACCAACTATGTTAGTTCCTATACAGTCAAAGTCTAATCAAAGAGATACACAATTATTCTAGGGAAGAAGTTAATCTATTGATGATAACAAAAAAAATCATATAATATATTTCTCAATTGTTAGGTGATTCAAGGGAAAATATACTTCTATGAAAAAAGCCCATATTACCAAACACCATCCACTAATATATACTTATTGATCATGACCATTGATCAAACAATATTATGTCTATATGTATGGCCCCAATTGACAGCCTAGTATCATTTTGTGTCAACAGAACAGTACTTTACTGCAGCAGCAGAGCCAGGAATCTAAACTAGGATGGTGGTAAATGACACGAAGGAACACTGTGGCATCAGACTGCTAATCAACTGTATTCTAACACATTCAACATAAAGAGGAAGCAAAGCTAAAAAGGATTAAGAGCTATTCATAAATGAACACATTATGCTTGAAAGTCGTATACAAATCAATTCATGGCTGTGCACTAATAAGGATGACATTAACATATAGCTTTTTAAAATATGCAGATACCACGGATTTTGGTTACAGCTTTGTGGTGAGACAATTTGGGAAGTTTTCGGGTTGTTCAATCTATAGCTTGTGTGCTATGCCACCTTAACAGTAAGAATTGGAGTGTAGTCTAATTTGTGTAGTTAAGAGAAACGGAAATCAGTTTACAAAATGAGTAATCAGGATCTACTACATTCACTTACAGAAAAGGAAAAAGTTTGATCCTGTTTCCCGAGTTTCAGTCCACCACTAGCAAAAACGAGGCCATGACCACTCTGAACTAATTTTGAGGTAGTATCACTGTTCAGTGCGCTGTACCGCTTTTAAACATGTGATACTGATAGCCTGATGGAGATAATTGTCAAGATATACATGCATTACATAATGATTTTCATGCTCTGTTAGCAGAATTGCGTTCATAACTTCTCCAAAATGAACCATACTGATTATTGATTTCAGAAAACACTACCTTTTTGTTCCTGCTTGACTTTAGATTTTATTTCTTAGAACATAGCTATGGCATTAGGAGCATGGTTGAACAATAAACTTAATTGCCCCGTTCTCCGGTCCGTGGATGCCTATTGAACATGGATCAGAAGAAAATGTTAGGTTTTACGCTACTTTATTAGCTATTTATGCTTTTGTGTGTTTGTATACATTCATTTGTTGATTTCTTGAAACCATGAGAGTGCATCAGCTAGCTGTTTTATTTCCTACACTAAAAATCTCAAGCATTTGGAGTTGGATTTCGGAGAACTGCCAAATCCAAATGTTCCTTTAATCCCTTATCAGGATGGTGAAGATTTACTAATTTTTTGATCCCCTGAGTGATTACAGAACATTTGAACCTCAATGTTAATAAAGTAATACTGAAGGTTTCAAGCTGAAAAAATGTCTTATTTAATAAAGTATTTACTGAACATTTTGTTGCGAGTTATATATTAGTTAAAGTGTATATAGTAGTTTATTATCCCACATTGGTGAAGTACATATGTAATATCAATTGTAACTCCTATATATACTCGACTTTAGAGATTAATGAATATATAAGAAATTCTCAAATATTGTTATATATATTTTTGATATTTACCATGTTTAATTTGATATGGTATCATAGCAGTTCACTCTTGGTGACCTGTGTGCTTTAATTTTGTGTCCACCTTTGTCGTAATTTCTTTCGTTAAAAATTAAAATTAAAATTAAAAAATTAAAATTAAAATTAAACATTAAAAATTAAAAAAAAAAAAAAAAAAAGATGAATAGTATCGTGCCGCTTGTTATAGTGCGTGAACAGTGGTCTGCTTGTGAACAATGATTGATACAGTGCTGTGAATAGTGCTTTGCTACAGTATCGTGAACTGTGCTATGCTACAGTATTCTGGTAAATTGTTTTCATTCTGTTGCGTATCTTTTGTGCCTTTATTGTTCGTGATTTAATTCAATGGCTCAATATAATTATAGCATTGTTATGCATCTTGGTGGAACAAATAAGTGGATAATTGATACTGGGGCCACTAATCATGTGACTAGTGACCCTAGAGTGTTTGATGACTTATGTGATTATGTTCGTTAACCGTATATTACTAGTGCAAATGGAGCACATTCCCCTGTGAAGGGTGAAGGCACTATCTCTCTTACTCCGACTTTATCACTGGTCCGTACTTTACTTGTTCCTGATGTTAAGTGCAATCTTTTGTCTGTAGGAAAACTTCTTGATACCTTATGATGTTCAGTCCACTTCTACCCGACATATTGTTATTTTCAAGACATTCAAACTCAAAAGATAATTGGTCATGGTAAAAGAATAGGGGGTTTGTACATCTTGACTATGGAGGATACTATTGTTTCTGGTTCAAATAATCGTCAAGTTTTAAGTGCTAAAGTGGATGACATACATCAAATTTGGTTGTGGCATCAACAATTGGGACATCCATCATTCAGTTATATGAAGCATCTATTTCCTTCTTTGTTTCACACTTGTAGTGATTCAGAGTTCAAGTGTGAAACATGTCTCATGGCTAAGAGTCATCGTGCTTCCTTTTCCATACGTGATTCTAAAGCCACTTTGTCATTTGATTTGATACATTCTGATGTGTAGGTTCCGGCGAAAGTTACTTCTAATGGTTTCCATTGATTTGTTACTTTTATTGATGATTGTACTCGATTAACTTGGGTATTCTTGATGAAGAATAAGAGTCATGTTCCATTACTTCTTCAAGAATTTTATACAATGGTGTCTACTCAGTTTCAGACCAAAGTTAAGGTCTTCAGGTCTGATAACGAAGGAGAATATGTGAATCACAATTTGACATGTTTTTTGTGATCATGGTATTATTCACCAGACGACTACTCCATTTACACCCCAACAAAATGGTGTGTCTGAACAGAAGAATCGTCAAATAATAGAGGTTGCTCGTTCCTTGATGTTGGAAAAATGTGTTCCTAATTATTTGTGGGGTCATGCTGTTTTGGCTGCTGTGTATTTGATAAATCGTGTTTTAAGTAGGGTTCTTGACTTTCAGACACCGCTTGATGTGCTAAAAAACATGTTTCTCTTGTTTATGTATCAAAGCTTCATCCGAAAGTGTTTGGGTGTATTGCGTATATGCATGTCTACTCTCATCAGCGAAGTAAACTTGATGCATGTGCTCTTCAATGTGTTTTTATTGGGTATGCTAACAATCAGAAAAGCTATAAGTGTTATCATCCTCTGACTCAGAAAACTTATATTACCATGGATGTCACCTTCCACGAGGAAGTTTCGTATTTTGTTAAGTCTTCTTCTGACTCTCCACACTTCAGGGGAAGAGGGGGAGTGAAGTGCATATTCGAAAAGATGGTATGGATGATGTGTTACAGGCTGAGTTGGGAACAGAACCTATTTATGTTGCATGATACTGATCAGTCGGATACAGATAATGATCAGTCACCTGTCATTCCTAAAACTATTTCTACTAACAACAGATCAGATGTGCCCAGCGAGTTGCTTGTTAGTATGTTTGACGAATTTCCTTCTGATGATCGGTTGCCTGCTGCTGGTATGTCTAACGAGTTGCATGAGGATGGTTCGTCCAGTGATGATTCTTCTGACAGTTTGGTACAAGATGGTGGCATACATGAGGTAAATTCTGACGATTCTTCTACTTATCAGTTGTCTCCATGAGTTAATCGTGGAAAACCTAAAGTACAATATGAGCCTAATATGCATGTCAAAGCTAAATATCCTATCAACTATTATGTGTCCACTCATCGTTTGTCCAAACCATATGCATCTTACATATGTCAGCTATCTAGTGTATCAATTCCAACAAAATTGCAAGATGCTTTGTCTAATCCTAATTGGTTAATGCCATGAAAGTTGAGATGGAAGCTTTGGAAAAGAATTATACTTGGGATTTGGTTTCTTTACCAAACGGGAAGAAAACTGGTGGATGTAGATGGGTGTTCACTATTAAGCACAAAGCAGATGGTTCTATTGACCGGTATAAAGCCAAATTAGTTGCTAAGGGTTATACTCAAACCTATGAGGTGGACTATCAGGAGACTTTTGCTCCTGATGCCAAACTTAATATTGTGCTTGTTCTTCTGTCCTTAGCAACAAACTAGGATTGGCCTCTAATGCAGTTTGATGTTAAGAATGCTTTCCTTCATGGTGATCTTAAGAAGGAAGTTTATATGGATCTCCCACTTGGTATCGGAACATTTCCTAGAAAATGTGTTGTATGCAGGTTATGAAAGGCTTTGTATGGTTTGAAACAATCTCCTAGAGCATGGTTTGGGAGGTTTACAAGTTCAATGAAGAAGTTTGGGTATATCCAGTGTCATTCAGATCATACTTTGTTTCTAAAGCGACAAAATGCTAAGCTAATTGCATTGATTATTTACGTTGATGACATGATAGTGACTGGTGATGATCAGAAGAAGATACAACGACTTCAAAAGTACCTAGCTACTGAATTTGAGATGAAAGAATTGGGTGAATTGAAGTATTTTCTTGGAATTGAGGTTGCACAATCCAAGCATGGTATTTTTCTGTCTCAACGAAAGTATGTTCTTGATTTGTTAGCTGAAACATGTATGTTAGATTGTAAACCTGCTGACACTCCGATTGAGCAAAATCATCATTTGGGCTTATTTCCATATCAAGTTCCTACTCATAAAGAACGGTATCAAAGGCTTGTGGGGAGATTAATTTTTTGTCTCACACTCGCCCTGACATTGCTTATGTAGTTAGTGTGGTAAGTCAGTTTATGCACTCACCTAGTGAAGCTCATATAGATGCAGTAATCCGTATTTTGAGGTACTTGTAGATGACTCCTGGCAGAGGCTTGGTTTTCTCCTATGTCAAAGGGTATACAGATGCAGATTGGGCAGGTTCTATCACTGATCGACAATCTATATCTGGATACTTTACATTTGTGGGTGGTAATTTAGTTACTTGGAGAAGTAAGAAATAAAAAGTGGTGGCTAGGTCAAGTGCAGAAACTGAGTTTCATGGTATGTCTCAAGGTGTATGTGAGTTGTTGTGGTTGAAAAAATTGTTGAGAGATCTTGGGTTTAAACCCAAGGGTGCTATGAAACTTCATTGTGATAACAAGGCTGCTATTGAGATTGCTCATAATCCAGTGCAACATG
>JADOBS010301967.1:0-13034 GCA_015708375.1 Cydonia oblonga
CACTATATATTGCTCGTTTTCCAATGATTGATTGGTATTTCTGCTTATTGTAGCTTTACAAAATTATGAAAGAGCACAAGAACCCTAAGGTTCTCAGCGAGGGAGTATTGTGGATGGTTTCAGCAGTTGAAGACTTTGGTGTCGCACATGTGAAACTTAAGGTTTTTGGATTCTCTTCCGATTTAGCCGATTTTGTTTTCTTTCATCTGTTCTAGTCATCAATTAGTACTTAGTAATTTACATTAAGAGGATAATATGTTTTACAGGATTTGATTGATTTTTGTAAAGAAACTGGACTGCAGTCCAGTGCTGCTGCCACTAGGAACTCTACTATTAAGCTTTTGGGTGCTATACATAAATTTGTTGGTCCAGGTGACTACTCTTTTTAGTTTGGATGCTCCATACCTCATCTTCATTTTGGCACTTCTAAGATTATCTCTATGTTTCAGATATTAAAGGGTTTCTTACTGATGTTAAACCTGCACTACTCAGTGCACTGGATGCAGAGTATGAAAAGAATCCATTTGAGGTATTCCTTATGATAGTCAAAGTTTGCATACATCAGTCTTTCTTGTTTATTGGCAGCTCATGTCTTTTATTATTTTCCAGGGTGCTTCTGTGGTTCTGAAGAGAAGTGTTAGGGCAACGGAATCTACTTCATCTGTCTCTGTTGGCGGGTTAGATGGCCTTCCACGTGAAGATATTAGTGGAAAGGTCACCCCTACGCTGCTGAAGAGTTTGGAGAGTCCTGATTGGAAGGTTTTGTTTTTCGAATCATGTTATGTCTGTATGCTGTTTTTAATGGTGTTTTAAGAAAGTTTTCATTTGTTAGAAGCTATATTGAGTGTGTTATTGTTCCATCTTCCAGGTTCGCTTGGAGTCAATAGAAGCTGTCAACAAAATTTTAGAAGAAGCTAATAAGCGCATCCAGCCAACTGGAACGGGTACAAACAATATATTTTATTGTTACCTACAGAATAGTCGCCATTCAATTTCTTGATAACTTGTTTATTGTTTGACTGCCAGCGGAGTTGTTTGGTGCCTTAAGGGGGCGCTTATATGATAGCAACAAGAACTTGGTCGCTGCAACTTTAACGGTTGTTGGTAATGTTGCATCCGCAATGGGCGCACCAGTTGAAAAGTTCAGCAAGGTTTGTTTATATCCAAATTCCAAATTGACAACTAATTATATGAAATATCTGTTTTGTTGTTTTTAACACAGTTGAACTTTTGCATGAATTGCAGGGCATTCTGTTGGATGTTTTGAAATGTCTAGGAGACAATAAGAAGCATATGAGAGAATGCACTTTAACTGCGTTAGACTCATGGCTCTCAGCTGTTCATCTTGATAAAATGGTGACTGTCTTTTATCTCTATTCGTGATTTGAAATTTGAGTCTCATGTCAAGTAGTGTAACAGTATGTTGTTGTAGGTTCCTTATATTACAGCAGCTATATCAGACACCAAGCTTGGTGCAGAAGGGCGGAAAGATCTTTTTGAGTGGTTGACAAGACAGCTTTCTGGGTTAAGTGATTTCTCTGATGCTGCTCATCTTCTGAAACCAGCTTCCTCTGCTTTGACGGTAAATTGTAATTGATTACTTATTTATTTTAACCCTGTCCATCCATCAAAGCACACATTGAAAAAATCTTACAATGATGTAAAAAGATTAAGTAACAGACACTCTGTGACACGGACACACAAATGTGTATGTATATATGCTAGTGCATATATATACGCTTAAGTTTATTCATATATTACTCGCTTCTGAAATGACTTGGATGTCTGGAATCTTTTATAGGATAAATCCTCAGATGTTCGTAAAGCAGCAGAGACATGCGTTTCTGAAATTTTGAGAGTTAGTGGGCATGAAACGGTAAGCGTGCAAGACAACTATGGTTAACTTTTTTTTTTTAATTCCTTTTCACATTTCGATTGATTGAGATCTCATTTATTTGTTTATATTACTGGTTTAGGTTGAGAAGATTTTGAGAGATATTCATGGGCCAACTTTAGCTCTTGTTGAACGATTGAGGCCTCATAGATCTTTTCAAGGTGTGTTTGTCAAATTCTTAGCTCTGGTGTTTTTGCTTGTTATGTATTAAATTAATTAACTAATTTGAATCGTTTACTCTTAGAATCTTTTGAGTCGGCCAGAGCAATACCGATGGCCCCAACTTCCAAAAACATTTCAAAGGCTGGAAAGTCTGCTTCCAATGGAGTTTTGAAGCATGGAGCCAAAGCTACTTCAGTACGTCCCTCGGATGTAGTTGATAACATTTTTTTTATAGATGTTATGATCATATTAATTGATTGTTCTTTGAATTGCAAAGAGGACCATTCCCACGAAGGGATCAAGTTCAATGCTGTCCGTCCAAGATATAGCTGTCCAGTCACAGGCCTTGATAAATGTTAAAGATTCAATTAAGGTACATATGACAATAGCTTGGAAATTGAACTTGTGTACTAATCTTGAGTCTACTGATGAATGGATATTTGAACTGCAGGAGGATAGAGAGCGATTGGTAGCTAAAAAGTTTAAGTTTGAAGAGCCACGGATAGAACAGATTCAAGATCTTGAGGTTTGTACTTGTACAGATTTCACAGAACAATTCCTTGTGTTTTCGATTGTTATTGCATTTATGAAAAGTATTTTACTCGTGCATTACATGCAGAATGATATGACGAAGTACTTTAGAGAGGATGTGCATAGGCGGCTTCTTTCTACAGATTTTAAGAAGCAAGTTGATGGGCTTGAGATCCTACAGAAGGTATATTTCTGCTATTCCTAGTATCTCTATTTGTATTGAATATGCCTGCTTAGTTTGACCCATGTTCTTGTGTATGCATTCCAGGCACTTCCAACCATTAAAAAGGAAATTATTGAAGTATTGGATATACTGCTTAGGTGGTTTGTTATACAATTTTGTAAATCGAACACAACATGCCTGTTAAAGGTGCGGTCTCTTTGTTTTTGTTCACTCTTATTTCCTTGCTTTTAAGTGTTACGGTTTCCTGGGTGTTTTGTTCTAACCACGTATGTTCTGATTTACAGGTGCTGGAATTTCTGCCAGACCTTTTTAATACATTTAGGGATGAGGCGTACATGTTGACTGAATCTGAAGCAGCCATATTTTTTCCATGCTTGATAGAGAAGGTTTCTATTTTTATTGCCACACCTTGGAAGATCTGAATATTTTTGTATTCAGTAGAAGGCTTGAATGGAGTTTTGCTAACAGAAGTGCTGAATCTTGTGCTGCAGCTCGGGCATAACATTGAGAAAGTACGAGAAAAAATGCGGGAGTTGACCAAACAAATTGTGCAGGCATATAATGCTGCAAAAAGCTTCCCTTATATTTTGGAGGGATTACGTTCTAAGAACAACCGTACTCGAATTGAGTGTGCTGATCTTGTTGGATATTTGATTGATCACCACGTAGCTGAGGTAAGCCTGTGCATACTTGTATGTTTTAGATACAATCGTGTATACGGTACATTATACTTAATTGTGTTACAGGATACTTACATCTACTTCTTTCTGACAGATTAGTGGACAACTAAAGTCTTTACAAATTGTTGCGAGCTTGACAGCAGAAAGAGATGGTGAAATTAGGAAAGCTGCTTTAAATACACTAGCTACTGGTTATAAGATTCTTGGTACGTCATGATGCCACATAATGAGCTAAAGTTGTTGGCCATAATTCTAAACTAATGTTTAATATGTGCCCAAGGTTATTTACCAACGTGATATGTTCTCTCATCAAGAAAACTTTTTATCCTTTCCTTAGGTGACGACATATGGAGATATGTCGGAAAGTTAACAGATGCTCAGAAAAGCATGCTAGATGATCGATTTAAGTGGAAGGTCGGTATATCTTTATGTCTCATTAAGTTCATGTATTGTGTGATTTATTTCGTTTTCCGTTAATTAGAATAATTCTTTTCAGGTTCGAGAAATGGAGAAAAGGAAGGAAGGAAAGCCTGGCGAAGCTAGGGCTTCTCTGAGGCGTTCTGTCAGGGAAATTGGGTATGTGCTTTTGCTATGACTTTTGCACGCTAAGAGAAGATAGAGTAGTTACATAGTTCCTTAAAGAGAACGTATAAATCACTTATCTATTCAGTTAAACTTAAAAATATGGACACAGCAGATTAGGAAGCCTTCGTTTTGGATGGAAACTTTGACTAAATTGCATGAACTGCTACTGCCATAAACCATATCATTAGGTTTTAGGGTTGCAAGTAATGGATTAGTTCAGGGTCTGGTGAAAGGGACACATTTGAACTCACTTTTTATCTCATTGGACTCGAAGACTTTGGATGGTTGAGACTGCATCATCTGAACAGTACATCTATTTTATTTTTTCAATAAAGTTTAATATCTCCTGAAATTTTAAGCACCTCTCTCTCTCATATAAATTCCAAAGGAAGTGAAGATTGGCAGATTCATGTGAGATGAGAACCTCAACCTGAGATTTGATGTCATATGTTCTAAATTTTCAGTTTGCTCTTTCAAATCCAATGGCAAATATTACCAAAAAGCAAAAAAGCATTTTAATACTTAACTTCCAATTTTCAAGGGTAAAGTACCAAAAAAAAAAGAAAGAAGAAACTAAAGCATTCTTTACTAGACACGAAAAATCAGTATTCAAATCAACATTCCTAAGATTGCAGGTCTGAAGCTGAATTTGGATATCAGATTGTTTTAATGAAAATTCACTATAAATAACGTTTTTCCAACTTTCGTGAAGTGTTAATGGTTTCTTGTACTCTCTGAAATTGTACCCCAAAATAAACTTAAAAGGTATTTTCAGTTTTGTATTTCCAAGAGGCATCAATATTTTGTTTGAAATTAAATTAGTAAATGAACATGCAAGTCAGATGCAGTCTTAACCATTTAAAAGTGTTTAAAATGTGTGAAAAAATTTGTCCCATGACCTGACCCCAGTCGATTGCTTAATAGAAGTTGTGTAAACTTAAATCTTTCTATGTTTGTCATTAGGCCTGATGTAGCAGAGCAAAGTGGGGAGGTTGCTCTATCTGTTTCTGGTCCAATGCTTTCTAGGTATACACAAAATTTTCAATTTTTTTATTTTTATATACCTTTATTTTGTACAAATACATCTAGTTTTCCAGTGTAATTATTTCTCTAATTTTGGTGGGATATGTTGATATTTTTCTTCTAGGAGAAACTATGGCCATCCTGAGCCTCACTTGGAGAGGCAACTGATGCCACCCCATGTCCTCACTGGGGCCAATGGCCCAACAGACTGGAATGAAGCTTTGGATATCATTTCTTTTGGTTCTCCTGAACAGGTATGCAACTTATCTTGTTTGTTTTCTTTTGGATGTGATAACAATCTCTTTCTTATAATCAAAGGGACGTAGACTCTGGTCAAGGTTGTTTTATCTTAATTTAGTTGCTTCTTTCTTGTATTATTTCCTTGTAACCACGTTTCACCTTTTCCTTTTGTTTTTTGTTTTTGGTGCTGCAGTCAGTTGAAGGAATGAAAGTAGTGTGCCATGAGTTGGCACAGGCGACTAATGATCCAGAAGGCAGTGCTATGGATGAATTAGTGCGTGATGCAGATAGACTGGTTTCTTGCTTGGCAAATAAGGCAAGTAGAGTAACAGTTCATTGTAGATGCTTCTCGATCTGGACTTGTCATCTTTCTAGTGTTTACTGAAATTTCTCCTTCCTTCTATTCTTCAAAAAGGTAGCAAAGACTTTTGACTTCAGTTTGACGGGAGCTTCATCTAGGTCTTGTAAATATGTCCTGAACACTCTTATGCAGGTAAACATACCATCAAATTCTTGCCTTAGTTTTCATTCATGCTCATGTGATCTAAATGTACTATATAAAAGATTATTACCTTCAACAAACTCTTTTCCTAACATTCTGATGTTTTGGACTTCTTTGCAGACATTTCAAAATAAAAGACTTGCTTATGCTGTCAAGGAAAGTACTCTTGACAGTCTAATCACTGAGCTCCTACTGTGGCTTTTGGATGAAAGGGTTCCCCATATGGATGATGGCAGCCAACTCCTGAAAGCCTTGAATGTTTTGATGCTAAAGATTCTGGTTAAGATCTACTTGTTATTGCATTGGTTTCCCCATATTAAATGTTGGTGTTACATCAGTTATAACTATGATTTTTATTCTTGCAGGATAATGCAGATCGGACTTCGTCCTTTGTTGTTCTCATCAACCTCTTATGTCCTTTAGATCCCTCAAGATGGCCATCACCTGCATCCAATGAATCATTTGCTTCCAGAAATCAGAAGTTCTCTGATCTGGTTGTCAAATGTTTAATAAAACTTACAAAGGTATTGCTAAATTCATGGCCTTCTTTTCAGCTTCTTTTTTCATGAGCCGTGTTAGCTGTGACAAAAATATCCCACATGCACATCAGCACAATGTATACATCAAGTATTTATTTTGTTTGTTGCCATTTCATAATCTTTGTGTTCGATAATCTTTGGGTTTCTCTTAAATCGGCAATTCTCTTCCACAGGTTCTTCAAAGCACAATATATGATGTCGAACTGGACCGTATCCTTCAAAGCATTCATTTATACCTACAAGACTTAGGGATGGAAGAGATTAGGAGAAGGTATTCTTAAAGAGATTCCTGAAATCCCCCGCCTCATCCCGTCCTGGTCATTTTCATGCACTGATATTCTCTCCTGAATTTTTAAAAATAAAATCATTGTAGAGCTGGTGCTGATGACAAACCACTGCGTATGGTGAAGACCGTTCTGCATGAGCTTGTGAAGCTTCGTGGAGCTGCAATTAAAGGTCACCTTTCCATGGTTCCTATAGACGTAAAACCACAGCCCATCATTCTTGCCTACATTGATCTTAATCTTGAGGTGATAATTGAATTCTTCAGTCCCGCTTTTACTTATACAGGGACAATGATTTATCCTTAATTGCCTTTTTTTTTTACGGCCCGGCAGACTTTAGCTGCAGCAAGGATGCTGACATCAACTGGGTCTGGGGGCCAAACTCATTGGGGTGATTCAGCTGCCAACAATCCTTCATCTGCCACACATTCTGCTGATGCACAGTTAAAGGTATTATTGCAACCTTGTTTATCTTTATCAATCTTATCGGTAAATTCTTTTGGGATTCCTCACAATTTCAGTGTTCTGTTTGCGAGTCTCTGTAAAATGGTCATGTTTTTTTTATGCTCATTCTTTGGTTTTGTTTCACTTTCAGCAAGAACTTGCTGCCATATTCAAGAAGATTGGCGACAAGCAAACTTGCAGCATTGGTCTATATGAACTATATCGCATAACCCAACTGTACCCAAGAGTAAGTAATGTGTGTAAATAGTCTTTAGGAGTTATTGATGTGATTTAGGATTTTGCCTCCTGCATGGCAAGCCATGGATTTCTCAGCATGAATCTTCTGTTTCTAAAGTTTGTAAAACTTATTTCAGGTTGATATATTCTCTCAACTCCAAAATGCTAGCGAGGCTTTCCGGACATATATTAGAGATGGTTTGGCGCAGGTCAGTATCATCATTACCACCGGCAAAATGTTCTTGCTGGCACACATTTAATGATTCCTGAGAAAGTAAAGTAGGTTTTCATTGCCGCAGAAATAAATTGCCATGTTCTATGTCACAGATGGAGAAGAATGCCGCAGCTGGAAGGACGCCTTCAAGTTTGCCAATGCCAACTCCTCCCCCGGCTACTCTAAATGCTTCTTCACCGGAATTTGCACCCCTGTCCCCTGTACACACGAACTCCTTGGTTGATTCGAAATCATTAAATGTGAAATCCGAACCAACTAGCTTTAATCTACCGCCATCATATACTGAAGAATACAGGCTGAATAATGCCAGAGGTCTCACCGAAAACTCATTGGTGGACCAAAGGAATGAGAGATATATTGGAGGTAATTGTATTAATGTTTTTACCTTTTTTCTTCTTCTGCACCTTTGATTTTTATTTTATTTTATTTTGTTATTGACCGTAATGACCTTACACTAGAACTCATCTTGGAAACTACAGTGACCAACGGAACCTTAGATGCGATTAGAGAGAGGATGAAGAGCATGCAGTTGGCCGCAGCTGCTGGGAACCCGGATCAAGAAACCAGGCCGTTAATGTATGTGAATGACAACGTAAACCAGAGCCTTTCTGGTCAGATTCCTCGTGCATCAGAGAACCCACTCCAGAGTGGGGTTCACCCCATGGATGAGAAGGCATTATCCGGACTTCAAGCCCGTATGGAGAGACTTAAAAGTGGGACAATCGAACCCCTTTAAAAGGAAGAGCTAACGCATATAGGAAGCGGATTACTTGTCACGATCTATTTTCTAGTAGATGGCTGGGAGGTGGTGCTGTGCAAGTTCAGTTGCGGCTTCGGTACCGGCATCCCATTGCAACCTACGATGTTGGGGCAGAGTTTTGGGAAAGTATGTGTGTCTAGCAATTTGGCATTTGTATATTGTAGAACAAGCTTTTGACCGGGGAAATTGTCGTCGCCGCTTTCTTAGATCCTGAAATTTTTGGCCGAGGTTTTATTTTATAGGGGTTGTAGCACTGTCTGCTATTGGGCTTAATTTTTTCACTACAATTGTTTGGCATTTTGGCGTTGTTTATTATTGTTTCAGCAGCATTTAGTCCTCCACAGCTACGACACCTTCCTTTTTATTTAATACTACAAAGTACATAAAACTTTGCTTATTCCATTTCGATTCTGATGTTTGTTTCTAGTACAATATATCTTTTGTGTAGTATATTTTGAAGTCTTTTTTAGGTCTTTCTTTTACTTCTTTTGCTCCGAGTCATCTGTAGGTCTTTGGTTTATGTATCTAAAATATCTTAATAAAAAATAATAACAGGAAACAAAATCAATTTCTAGGTGTCGAAAATCTTTGGACTGTTCTACATTAATATTAGGAAATATGTAGTGTAGTGAGAATGACTTGAAGATAGGCTTATCAAGATTTTGCAAAAATTCGCAAAACCGACTGAAAACGTGGGTTATAGTTGACCCCCATTTTTTGTTAAAAATGAAAATTTTATTTTAGCGGTCTATTTTTTGTGAGCAATAAGAAAATTTTTGTAAGGCATTTGAAAGTGAATTTATGATTTATTGAGGAACAAATGTTTAATTAGTAGAATATTTAAGTCGGAAACAACGAAAATAAGTGGAAAATATAGTAGTGAAAACAAGAAGATTGAGTGATAATATATGTACGAATTTGCAAAACCGACTAACAATAGCGAATGTTAACCCACGTTTTTTTGTCAAAAATACAAATTTTTTATTTTCGTGAAATATTTCTTGTGAGCATTAATGAAAACTTTATAAAGTATTTGGAAGCGGATTTACGATTAATTGACCAACAAATGTATGTTTAGTAGAATATTTAAGTTGAAACTAAAAAAATAAGTGAAAAATATATCAGTGAGGCCTAGAACATTGTCAAATGGGGTTCCACATCAAGAATATCAACAGAAAGTCTTACCTTAATTTTCAAAACTTCACAGTGAGGTGAAGATGAAAATAAATAGATTGAACTTTGATTTATGTACAAATTAGACAAAACATACTGATAACCGTGAGTTTTAATCCACATTTTTTTTTTTGTAAAAAATGCGATTTTTAATTTCTCAAAATATTTTCTGCGAGCATTAAGGAAATCTTTACAATGTATTCGGAAAAGGATTTACGATTTATTAAGCAACAACTGTATATTTAGTCGAATATTTAAGCCGAGAAGTAAAAAAATAAGTGAAAAATATAGAGATGTTAAAATGCATATTAGTGTGTGTTTTTTAATTTTTTTTTAAATTAGAGATGTTAAAATCACCTGTAGGTGAGTCTTAAACAATAAACAACAAAATTTTGTTTCGTTAAATAGTTTTTCACCCTTTTTTGGCTAACAAAGAGGGTTCTATAAATATGTAATTTAGATTTAGATAAAAGAAAAATTAACAAAAAGAAAAAAGTTTCAAATATCCTTAAATTTAGGTTTTAAATTGTTGATCACAAGTGCTTAAATATGAATTATAATTTATTTTGCACGGAAAAATATGTTTTGAAGAACATGAATATGATAGTTTGTTGTAGAGGTAAAAGAAATACAAGAAAAATTAACAAAAATGCAAAAAATGAATCAAATTGTTGGGGTGCCATAATTTGAATATTTTTTGTACATTTTTGTTGATATTTCTTTTATTTTTCTTACCATTACAACAAACCATCATATTCATATTCTTCAAAACATATTTTTCCATGTGTGGATCTCGACTTATTTTCTGAGCACCTAGGAGTTCGCCTTGTTATGCGTGCACGGAGCCGGCCTCGTCTTGTTGTCAGGTACGCTTTGTTCTGCATGCAAAGTGTCCATATTGTTTTGCGTGCCAAAAGCTCGCCCCTTTTTTTCATCTATAAAGCCTGCGTCGTTTTGGCGTGCATGAAGCCAACCTCACTTTATGTACGCAAAGTAGGCCTCGGTTTGTGTGATGTATCCCACCTCGTTTTCCGTGCATGAGCTTGTCTCGTTTTGTGTGCCAAAGGCCACCTTGTTTTGCGTGCCATGGTTCCTCTTGTTTTGCGTTCGTCAAGCCCCGCCTGGTATCCATGTTTTTTGACAAAAATGCAAATTTTTTATTTTTGCGAAATATTTTCTGTGAGTAGTAAGGGAAAACTTATAAGGCATTTGGAAGCAGTTTTATGATTTATTGAGCAATACATGTATATTTAGTAGAATAATTAATTTGCAAACTAAAGAAATAAATGAAAAATATAGTAGTGGAACCCAAAACATTGTTGAAATAGGGTTACACCCTCAAGAATTTCAACGGAAAGTCTTAACTTTATTTTCAAAACTTCACTGTGAGTCGAAGGTGAAAATACATTGATTGAACGATGATTTATCTACGAATTTGCAAAACCGACTAAAAGTCGTGAGTGGATTTACGAATTTTTTATTTTCACAAAATATTTCCTATGTGCATTAACGAAAACTTTATAAAGCATTTGGAAGTGGATTTACGATTTATTGAGCAACAAATGTTTGTTTTGTAGAATACTTAAGCCAAACACTAAAAAAAATAAGTGAAAAAATTTAGTAGATAGGTCCAAAACATTGTCAAATGGGGTTCTACCCTCAATAATCTCAGCAGAAAGTCTTCCTTTAATTTTCAAAACTTCACGGTAATGCGAATATGAAAATAAACAGGTTGAACGATGATTAATGCACGAATTTGAAAAACCGACTAAAAATCGTGAATATTAACCCACGTTTTTTGTGGAAAATGCAATTTTTTTTTAATTTTTGCGAAATATTTTGCGTGAGTATTAAGGATAACTTTATAAGGCATTTGGAAGGGTTTTATGATTTATTGAGCAACAAATGTAGATTTGGTAGAATATTTAAGCCGAAAACTTAAAAAATAAGTGAAAAATATAATAGTGAGGCCCAAAACATTGTTGGAATGAGGTTCCACCTCAAGAATATCAACGGAAAGTCTTATCTTAATTTTCAAAACTTCACGGTGAGGCGAATGTGAAAATAAATAGATTTAACGATGATTTTAAGTATGAATTTGCTAAAACAACTAAAAATCGTGGGTTCACCCACGTTCTTTTTGTCAAAAATTCAAATATTTTATTTTCATAAAATATTTTCTGCAAGCATTAAGGAAAACTTTGTAAGGCACTTGGAAATGGTTTTATGATTTATTGAGCGAAAAATATATATTTAGTAGAATATTTAAGCCAAAAACTAAAAAAATAAGTGAAAATATATAGTAGTGATGCCCATAACATTGTTAAAACGGGCTTCTACCCTCAAGAATATCAACGGAAAGTCCTAACATAATTTTCCAAAACTTCACGGTGAGGTGAAGGGTAAAATAAATAAATTGAACGATGATTTATTTATGAATTTGCAAAACCGACTAAAAACCGTGAGTATTAGTTCACCCACGTTTTTTGTGAAAAATGCACATTTTTATTTTCGCGAAATATTTTACGTGAGCATTAAGAAAAACTTTATAAAGCATTTGAAAGCGGTTTTATAATTTATTAAGCAACAAATATATATCTAGTAGAATATTTAAGTTGAAAACTTAAAAAATAAGTGAAAAATATAATAGGAATTCGACGTGAAGAACAAAGTGCCACCAATCGACTACCGAACGCATTCTCGTATCACTGTCATCTCCGAAAACGTAAGTGGACGCTCTAATTCTTCGTAGATTTATTTTAATTGTAATGCTAAAAAACAGTAGTTGAAGAAAAAGGAAAAATAGTGGCAAAATCACTTCCCAAGGCAAACCACATTTAATTGCATCATGTTACATGTTGCTTCCAAAAATCAACATCGAAAACCAGGAGCTTTCAACATATAACTTAGGAGACCAACATTGTACACAACATTCCTTATATCCATTTCTTCCACCCACTCCAACTCTGGTTCTTTTCAACGTCATTTTCCATATGAAATCAAACCTAGTACAGTGAAATCCTCCAAAAAACCAACTCTGCCAGCCAAAAATGGAACATCGTATTACAGTTCCGGCGATACGAATCACGCGAGCATTCCAAATACAGAATATCCGCGGGATATGATTTCGGATTGAGTTGAATCATCACTGGATTACTGGATTCTCAAATCATAATCATAAACAATGTCAACACCTTAACTTAGCCTGCTTAACACTTTAACCGGATTCCAGATACCAGGCAAACAAATTAAACAAGTCCCACTTTGATCCGTTCATCACCCTCCGATTCCGGTTGTTTTCGATGCCTTCGATTAAGAATCTTCAAATCGACAATGTTTATGGGAAAACAAAATTGTTGTGAAAGAATTAACGTTAAAAAACCATTAAATAATGAGTTGAGTAGTAAGCAGGGTTTAACTTTGATACAAATCATTACCTTGCTGCCATGCAGCATCTTTTTCCCTTTGTGCATGTTTTTTAGGCTTCTGAGTCTGCAACCAACATAAGAACCGTGGCATCCTTCTGTCACGAAGATCATATACTCAGAATATCTCTGGAAA
>JADOBS010301968.1:0-13035 GCA_015708375.1 Cydonia oblonga
AAAAAAAAAAAAAAAAAAACTCCCACTCCCACATTCTCTATCACTCTCTTCCTCTCTTCTTCTATTTCAAAAACAAAAATAAAATAAAAAAATTTCATTATGTGTGCCCATATGCTAGTAAACGCTTATATAAGCATGTTCTAGTCATAATAGCAACCTATATAAAAAATTATACCGTCATCACAGTGTCCAAAACTAATAATAGAATGTTACGTCGAGATAAACTTACAAATGATAACGTATCAATCGTAATTGTGAGTCCGTATTTTATTCATTGTTCTAAGAATTGGCTCAGGCAGTATCTAGGCGCTACGCGATAGTCATCGGTCGCGATTAAACCCAAGTCAGGAGGCAAATCGGGGGAAGTAATTATGCGGCGCCTAGGAGACCTAGGCTGGCGCTGGGAGGCTTAGCCGGTCTGGCATGGTTGAAAAAGAAAGACGCAGAGCCTCTTGTTTTCAATCTGCAGAATAAAAACACAGAAAGAGGCTTAGCCGGTCTTGTCGGCATGAATCAGATGATGGTTGCGGAGCGCGGCGGTGGGTGGATGGGTTTTTTTTTGTTTTTGGCAGAAGGGTTTATGGCTGGTGTAATAAGGCTAACGAAGGACGACAGACTTTTAATTTCTTGTTTAAAGAGTAGAACTGAAATAATTAGGATGAAAGTTTTATACTTGTGAACTTAACTAAAAGCTTGATGACAATAAAGGCATCCAAAAGAATACTCGTTTGGAAGTCCTTTTAAAATAACTGAAATAACTTTTAGAGAAAATGTTTTGAGTTTAATGTTTCGGGTTTTAAAAGCACTTCAAGTGTTTCTTTAAGATTTACTTGCATTTTTACAAAGAATTGATTCTAAAACATGTTAACAAAAAATATTTTTTATCATTTTAAAAACAATTTCAAATGAGCCATATATCAACAAGTTAAACGTTTTGAAGTTTACAAGCCGAAAAACGGGTCACTCTTCAACACCGTATACAAGCAGAACAAATGGGCCACCATACTTCGAGATTTTACATATTTTACCGGCTGGAAGGCAGAAACTAACAATGAGACCATTTTATGGATGTGAGTATTGTAGATCTCTTATGTTTGACCGTTTAAGTCAGATGGAAGTGGAAGAGTGACTTGCAATGCATCTAGTTTCCGGAAAATTGCGGTGGAAGATCTTTCATTTGAGATTTTCTACATTAAAAATTATTTTCGTAAACAAAGGTATTCGTGTTGGAGTAGGATTTTTCCCTCTTTTTTTCCTACCCTTCCCTCCCATTCTGTTTGAACGATCATTGTTAAGCCACGTCAACATCTTATATTAATTTTTTATAGAAAGAGAAAGACAAAATAGAGAATGTGAGAGGAGGGGATGGAAGGAGATGGAAATATGAGGGAAGAGAATCCTAATCCATTTGTGTTTGGATAGTGGCATTCCTGGACGATTACAAGACTACGACTACAATACAACTCATAAGCCTAAACAATAACCTTTTTTTTTTGTTCGTTCTTCGATGGAAACAAATTCCTTCCGTCCCACCTCGTCTCGAATCATCACGAGGAAAACTATAATCAAAATCGGGTCTTTAGCAGGTTTATTGGTAGAGATCAGTCATTTTTTCCGGATGCGTTAGTCGGATCTTGACATCTTTCACTAGGTCCCTCCCACTCCACCTCTGTGTGTAGTAAGCGCTCTCGGATTGGGATTTTTGGGATAAGGAATAAACAAACCACGGATAAATCCAAACGAGTCTTTCTTAAATCTAAGCGATCTTTGGGGTACCACTCACAAAGGGGTTGCAGTGACAAGGCTCAGGCGATTGTTTACCACATTCTCAACCAAGGTAGATTTAAGCAAAAAAAAATTCAGTTTTCTCCCGCATCTTATTATAAAAGTTAGTCAATAAAAAATTACAGCAAAATAGCTAAAATTAATATCTAATATGAAAGTATAAGTAGCTCCTGTGAATTTCAGCTTATTTAGATCCATCATTTTAAATGTCTTAAAGATATAATTTTAGCGTATTCAGTTGTAAATTAACCCCATATTTTGCCATTGATGAAATTTGTGTTAAGTAGCAAAATCCAGTCCTAATAATTGACTTAAGCCGTCTAGTATACATCTTTCGATTTATAATTATGTTCATTATGCCATTGCATTTTATGGGACTTTCTGTCATTCGTATCACAACTTTGGAGAATTTACGTAATTTTTTATTTTTTATTACTAATTATTTACATATCTTCGTTTCCTAACTATCCAAATTACTAGTTCACGATAGTAAACAAATTTCTAGAAGTAATTATGCAAGTTGAAGGTACTAAGTTGTGTATGAATAGATGCCTCGAGGCCTATTATTCAATTCCACGAAGTTATTATTATGCTTAAGCATTTGAATTCCAATGACGTCTCTAATACTAATGTTCCTGTTCCTGATCCTGCTCCTTAGGACTCTACTTATGGATATCCGCGTCTCGAAATCACCATAGTTAGGAAGTAAGACGAGCAACACAAGCAGTGACACTGCTAATGCTCCAAAAAACTCAGCTCCTCAATTGCGATAACGTCTACATACAAAGTTTTATTGTTCTAACCGGAACAATATAGTCATTCTCCAGCAATAAAAATCAGTTTTCTCCAACATCTCATTATGAGGTCAAATCAAAACAATAAACTATGACGATGCAGCGAAAACTATAGACGAATAGTATTAATATGTATTATGAAAATTATAAGCTATTGTGTTTCAGAAAATTGGTTTGATACTGGAATGTAATCCATTAAAATAACTCCATTTCCCAATTATTTCACACTTGTATCGTTTAACCATGCTGTGATGGAAATTTCATTTTCGTGAATGTACATACATGGCATGTTTGTGTTACGAGTAGTTTGTGACATAGCATGTTCTTTCTTTTGCGACTTTGGTGAGTCAGAAAAGTCACCACTCTCTCCTTGGCATCCAGCAATTCTTGAGTGCGGACGCCCATATAGGATAACAGACACAAGAGGATCAGGGGACCAATAACGCGGTCAGATGGCCGCGTGGTCCAGATGCCCGGACTCTAGAATTTCTCCCACGCTAACACCAACACATCAACTCTTAAGTACAGTTACTTTAAGATTAAAACAAAGAAAACATCATCTTTATTTAGTTCTCTAACAATCAGTTCTTGATATAAATCGAACAGACACAAAAATTGTGATTTCCATTGAGACATCCTTGCAATCATAACTGCTACATAATGGAGTTTATTTCTATAAAGATGAGAAGTTGCCTATTCTCCTACCGATCGTCAAAAATACTGATCAGGTCTTAAAGAACCGGTGTACATTTGGAGAAGCCGAAGAAACTCAAACAGGAAACACTAACTGCTAAATTAAGATGATTGGGGGATGTATCTTCCAATGGAATTGAAAACCAGAACAAGCAAACCAATGAAATGATGATACCTACAAGGGTGCATTACGAAGATATCGTTTCTCATACAATCCTATCACTTGGTCAGCCACAGTCCACATAATGGCTTGCCCGGGTGGTATCCTCATGAGCCGAGGTAGAAGTCCTTTCCACAAAGCCAGAAGCCCTTCCTCTGCGTATATTGTCCTGATCGCATGAATCATGCCCTTGTATTTCATCTTGCCATCAACACCTCGGCTCTGAGCCATCAGCCTCGTTTTCACAACATCAAAGGGACCCGTGCAAATGGGGCCCGCTGTGCCTGCAAGGAAACCAGATATCATAGATTGCCATGGCAGCAGGACTCTCCCATCTCCTTCATGTTTCTTCCACAAGAGAACGTCAAACGCATTTTTGGCTGTAAACATGGCAGCCTGGTTCGTCCCATTGCGCATAACAGTTGGAGCAGCACCTGACCAAAGCCCACGGATACCTTCCTCCCGAATGATCGTACGAGCACAGTGAATAGGACCCTTATACTTCAGAAGCCCGGGACTCAATCCTTTCTGTTGCTGTAGTCTAATTTTCACCACCTGCATCAATCAAGACCAAAGCCGACAATGAACAAACAGAATTTCCCTGTTTTATTGAATGACCTATGTTATCTTGCACACAAAGATTCACACAGGAGCTCCCTCAAAAGCATAACCAACTGACTGAAGCAAACAATGCCATATAACCAGCTAACCATTTCAGCTGTAAACTGAGTATAACTAATGCAACTAACAGCACAATCTTAAACAATCCCACATCGATGCTTAGAGTTCGTACATGTTCGGACAAAATGCTAATTCTCTTACACAAAATTATTTTTCACGAGTGAGCTGTTGAGATTTAAATCTCAACCTTAGCTTTTTTTGTGTTTTGATTCGCAGGAGAGCATCACTCTCGGATGCAAACTAACAGCGAACAAAAGAAATTAAGCAAGTGCAATGAGCAATTCAAAACATTAAAGGCGGTCGGTCGCAAAATAAACAAATTAAATCAGTATCTTCCCTGAGTTTTCTTATCTAAATTAAGGCACACAATTGCCAATCATAGATAAAATCCACGAAGAAATCAAATTTTGGCATTCTGTCATAGCGACACTGGCTCTAGCAAATGTACTACCTATGCACCCAAGTCCGAATCTCCGTCCACTTTAAAAGGTGCATAGGTCCGAATCTCCGTTCACTTTAGAAGATTAGTTTAAAGTAAAATATAGCTTGTAACATGCCACCTACTACCCCAAGATACAAATGTAACCCGCATTACGAAATTCGAATAAAGTTGTCATCTTTTCAATTGAAAACTAAGAAGACAAATGCACAGACCTCAAACGGCGTGACAATGACGAGAGCTTCGAGAACTCCAGCTCCGAACCCGGAAATGAGCCGGCCGTGGTTGCTGACCTTCCCGGTCTCCGCGTCCTTAAACGCGCCCTGCAGCACGGCGTTGGAGCCCATCCGAAGCGCGTACTTCAAGGTCAGGTGGGTGGCGAAGGGGGTCAGGCCCTTCCAGAGAGCCCGGACTCCCTCGGTGCGGGCAACGGTGGCGCCGCAGTGGATAATTCCCTTGTAGGTGCCGGTCCGGTCGAGCTGGAGCCGGGTCTTGATCACGTCAATGGGCTGCAGACACGCAGCCTCCATGATGCCGCCGAGCGAACCCGACAGGGCCTTCACGTACGGCGGAATTGGCGGCTTCTTGGGCGGCGGCGGCGGTGGCGGGGGGCTCGTAGGATTGGGGTTTTCATTTCGGTTTTCTTCCATGTTTTTTGGGATTTCGATTCCAAACTTCGAACTGGATTTGGAAATCGAAATCTGGGTTTTGATCAGAAGAAGAAGGGAAGGGAAAAGACCAAGTTCTCCTCCTCCTCCTCCTCTTCTTCTTACTTATGAGCAATGAATGGTCACTTCTTCCTCTTTGTTCAAAGTGAATTAGCAGGCATGGGGAGAATAATTAGGAGTAATTAATTAGTGTTTTAAGTATAATTAAGAGTAATTAATTAGTGGGTAAGTACGTTGGTTTTTTCTGCATCAACGGAGGTCGAATGGGGAAGAATCTTTTACCAGGACTGGAGAGACGTCTGAGGACCAAATTCAGGTAGTCTCGTGTGTTTTTGGATCTGATGGGCCGCCGGTTTTGGTGAGCGGGTCAATAAGACCGGCTTGCTAAGATTTGGGCCGGAAATTCTCACTACACAACTCAATGGTGGAGTCCACTACAATTGACTTTTAGTACATTTGAGGCCCAATCCTAAAATTGCGGTTGGTCTAATGATTTCACCCTTGTTCCTCTAGTTTGCATTTATTAGGGAAAAACATTGGCATCTAACCAAATAAGTTCTCAACTTCTTGTACTAAGAAATTTATTTTAACGTGAAGGTTATATTATTGTTATGTTATTAATTTACACGTTCCGAAAAAAAATTATAGAATAATTTCTCTCAAAAAAGTTATGGAGCAATTTTTTAACTAAAAGGCTTTTTAGTCAAAATGGTCCTTGAAATTTGCATAATAAATCACTTTGGTCCTTGAGATTTAAAATCAATAGAAGTGGTCCCTAAGATTGTCCACCATCAATCATTTTGGTCATTCCGTGGAAAATTATGTTAAATAATGATCAAAATGATAAATATACTCGCAATTTAATAAATAATGGATCAAAATGATTTGACAAAAATTAAGAGTATTTTGGTCATTCTATTCTTATTTAATCGAAATTTTTCAAGGAATGACCAAAATGATTGATGATGAACAAACTCAGAGACCAATTCTATTGATTTCAAATCTCAGAGACCAAAATGAGGAGTTATACAAATTTCATTGACCATTTTGGCTAAAAAGCCAATTTTAAATTTGAAAGCTTCTATATAATAATTCTTTTAGAAAAGAATAAATAAAATTTATACAACTCATTTATTAATTTTTTTTTTTAAAAAGCTGTGTCCATTTTGAGAGCAAGTGATAGCTTTCAATTCATGTCATGTCCGCTCGTATTTAGCTTTTCAGTTGAATAATATTGTTTTTGTGCTTTTGTGACTTTTACTGCTGATTTCTGCTTTCCTTGTACCCAATTTTTAGATTAATCTTAGATTAGACAAGATTAGATTCGAATAGTATTGTATATGATTTGCAAGATCGATCATATCATTTGGCAACGGTGGCAAGATCGATCATATGATTTGCAAGAAGTTAACCATGAACAATCGCTCTCTACAGGCAAGCGTGCGGGTGCACTGTAGCAGCACATTTGCTTCGGTGCGGACCTATAGGGGTGAAAAGTAGAAAACAAAGATACAGAGTTATAGCAGTGATGACCATGAAGCTACGGACTCGTGTCGTTCTCCAAACTCCATGCTACTTCTTCACTGACAAAAGCACCTACGTGGCATTACCCCAAAGCTCCAAACCTCCCCGTCAGCCGCGTGTACCCTTACGTGTCACCTCCTCCTCCTTTTTGCCTCCTCACTCACCTTCCATCCCTAGCCCTATAAAACAACTATTTCCCTCCAATTTAACTCAGCAACATTTTCAGACAAAATTCAAAAGAGTTCCGTGACGTGAGAAACAATAAGAGAAATGGCATCCGAACAGGAAAGGCGAGACCCACAGAAAAGGCAAGAACTGGACCAAAAGGCAAGGGAGGGAGAGACCGTCATCCCAGGTGGAACCGGCGGCAAGACCCTTGATGCTCAGGAGCACCTTGCTGAAGGTATACCTTAAAATCATGCATGCATTCTAAATTTCCATTTACTGTGTGTAGCTTTTTGGACCTGGCTAATGATGTGTGTGTATGGCGTTGAAGGACGCCACCGCGGAGGCGAAACAAGGAAGGAGCAGCTAGGTCAGGAGGGGTACCAGGAGCTGGGCCACCGCGGAGGCGAAACCAGGAAGGAGCAGCTAGGTCAGGAGGGGTACCAGGAGCTGGGCCACCGCGGAGGCCAGGCCAGGAAGGAGCAGCTTGGCCATGAAGGGTACCAGGAGCTGGGGCACCGCGGAGGCGAGGCCAGGAAGGAGCAGGTTGGACCTGAAGGGTACCAGGAGATGGGCAAAAAGGGCGGGCTCAGCACTAAGGACAAATCCGGAGGAGAGCGTGCTGCTGAGGAAGGCATCGAGATTGAAGGGTCCAAGTACAAGACGAAGAGCCGCTAACATGGATTATTAACCAGTGCTTCCAAGCCCAAGGCCTCTGACTTGTAGTTTTTGTTATTAGGGTTTCTAAGTTTGGTTTAACTAGGGTTGTAGGATGCGTGGTGTGCTTAATGTCTTTGTTCTTCGTAGGTGGTTGTAGTAATAATGCTTGTCCAAGTGTGTTCAGTGTCGGTCGGAGTTGGAAATTACATCGCCAGCATCTGGTGTATCCAAGCTTGTTTTGAGGTCTTCTTTAACTTTTAAGACGTCCCCAAGTGTTTGTACTTTTTAACTTTCTGGTAATTGTATCAATGAGCGAATCAATGATATGTTACAAACACCCTTTTGCATTTCCAACTGATCAGGTGAAGAGTCGAGTATCGAAATTGAGGTAACGATTAATAGTCAATCTGGTGTGTTAGCACCAATATTTTGGAATGGAATGCTGATGAACTACCTTTTCCTTCTCCCAGAGGGGGATTTTTATTTTTTGAACCGATTTTTAAAGAACAAACAAAATTGTTTCTAAATGTCTTTAAAAATAAAAAAATAAAAAAAAAGAACAACCAAAGAAATGGATCTGCAGCTGAAGCATTTTATTCATCTAATTATCCAATACATGTATAATCATTCATTGTTTTTGAAAACTATAAATTGCTTTGTTGTAAGCACTACAAGAAACCCTTCCATTAGCGTCGGTGATAGGAGGGCTTCTTAACAGAATAAATACTAAGAGTTTAAGAATAAATGGAAGAGTTAAATAGCACGATGGCCTCGTCAACAATGTTAAATGAAAAAATAGATGCAAATCGCCTGGGACTAAATCCAATGAATTTTAAATGAAAAAAAATAGTAGATGCAAAATCGTATGATTGTTCAAGTTGAATGTAGAAGATGTAGGAAGATTCAAACATGTTTATGCGTAAGTGTTCAATAGAGATTGAGTTTACTGAACACTGAATGCTTCAATAAATAAAATCTTATATATATGATTAAACATTATTCAGAATCACAACTGCCTAATGAGTTATGGGTGATTTCTGCCAACTTATATGTAGGGGAGTAGAACGACTCAATTTTTTGCGAATTAGGCCCATTTTTTAGGGACAGGATCCTTTTAGGATTTTTTTGGTGAGAAAGATCCGTAAATTATTCGTTTATCGTACATTATGCTGTTAGTTTTTATCCGATACTGTTTGTATTTAATTTTAAATAACAAGATTTAAAATGATTTTTGCACAATGTACGATAAATAGATATAATTCACGGATCTTCGGAATCCTCACAAAGAGGATCCGACGAGAATCCAGATTCCATTTTTTGTGGGGGCAATCGAGGTATAGGGCAGTTGATTGCTTCCAGCTTGAGCGTTGGTGTCAGCTCGTTCGATATCGACCTTCGAGGACTGGATTGGAATGAAATGGATAATCTCTACATTCAACAGTGTCCTGCCCATTCCATTCCAATCTAATCCTCCTTACTAAATAAGGCCTTATAGGACACAATCCTTTGTCACTGCAACACAACAAACAAACGGTAGAATTTATATAGGACAACAGAAGAATCTAGTTATTAGGCTCAAGTGAGACGAGCAACACGAAATCTCAAGTGTGACAAAATCGGCGGTCGAATGAATCCATCATTTCCCTAAAGATAAATGAACACCGCCAAATGCAGCACCATATTTATAGCACCAACCTCCATTTCCGAAGGCAGTAATCAAAACACAGATGATATTCTTAATCGTCAACAAAACTTTGCTACAACTAGTGATGGAAGACATACTTTGCATTGGCTGTTCTACCTGACCCGCACAGCACTGCATTGGTTGGTCGTGTAATTTTCGCTCTCTCTCTCTCTCTTCTCCTTTTTCGACCCATGAGCTTCAAAATGTCAATGACTTGTCGCCAATGCTGTTACTAAAAGACCGAGCACGAGAAACGGCTGCGCACTGGCCTGGAATACACGCAGAGCAAATTTGAATTTCTCTTTCTTTGATGGTACAATATTGGATAATTAAGTAGGGGTTTGAAGGAACGAAAATCCTAGAGTATATCAACGTGTTACGCATATAATGTGTTACGCATATTGCAGAATTTAATGGCGGAATGTGAGCTCAAGAATCTAATGGAATTAACGGGTGAATCTGAGCCACTTAGGAGGCAATGTATAATATAAGTTGATGTACAATAGAAAGGCTCTTGAAACAATACCTGATATTTAACATCGTACATGACGGGGTCTTTGAGAAAGTACTTGAACTGCAGAGCACAAAATTTCGTAAGCAAAGTACTGATGACTTATGAGTCATGTCTGTTAAAATCTGTGTCAAAACCGGGATAAGAAGCGTTTTATCTCAGTTTTGTTCACCATTTAGCATACGATTCTGTTTACCATTTAGCTGAATCAACAATGTTTTAAAAAGAGATCTACCTGGAAAAAGACTTGAGGACCTATCAAGGCAAGGAGAGCTAATGCGTGATATGGTTTACCAGCCCCTAGCAGATAACCTGCAAACCATTCAACAGATGTCACACGAATCGTCTTTATTTGTACAATTAACTCTAATTTAGTAATTTGTATTCCAAACTATACAGGATTAGCTTGGTCGCTCATAAACAACACAATCCAAAGTCCGATAATCACAACAATCAGCTTCAACAATCTGCACAATGAAGATGAACATACCAGCGATTGTTAACTGAGTGATGTCAATGGCACCAACACAAATCCATTTGGCAGTTTCGGAACCAAAAGCTACAGGGAGTGACTGCGAACAGCATTGCCACAAATAATGTTACGTTACTACAACTAAGAGTGCTAAAAACATTGTAATGGAGAAGATTAAAGACCTGAAGTCCCAGTTCTCTATCTCCTTCAACACTTTTAAAGTCGTTTACAATAGCAATTCCCAACTGAAAATGTGGCAGGAAAAAAAAATGCAGTCAGTTGGATTGGAGCAATTATGTAAACACATGTTAAGATACTTCCTTCAGAAACATACCCCAGCTATGCTGTACAAGAGTGTGAGGACGATTATGTCAGGTGTGAGGGTCCCAAATAATGCCTGACCAGCCCACCTGTCAACAAGAGATTGAACCGAAATCCGTTACCCAGCACCATGGATAATTAAAACAGTTTCTAGGATTCAACCAAACTACACGAAATCATTGGTCACATTTCTTTATTAGTAATGAAGACCTGTTGTGACAAGAGTCCTAAGAGGTACACAATTACAAGAACAAGGAGGGGTGATAACCATTTAATTCAATGTATTTCTTGGGTGCAAAATACGTTTATATCAATCATAAGTACAAAACGATCCCTAAATCACGAGTTCTCAGGCCCTTACATGAAAGATCTAATTTTTGTAAGTCACAAAAGAAATATAACGCAGGGGATATCGCACCATGGCAAACTGATATAACTTGCACCAAGGGCAAAATTTCCAATCCATCCATTTTGTTTCAGCTGCAAGCAACAACTCATGAAGCAAGAAGCATAGTCAGGGCTTAAGCAAAGTTTCTTCCGGAACATCCAACAAAGCAAAGTGTTTGATTTGTTGATAGTGAGGAAAACTACCTTTAAAGGTGGAGCGGAGTAAATGTATGATAGCAAGGATCCACCCAAAGCAAGGTAAAATAATATGGGGAAGTTATGTCCTGCCTGAAAAGGACAGTTATTCATGATTGACATCCGATCTAAATATTTACAAGTGCAAGAAAGAGCCAGTCCATCATTTGAATACTTACCCACACATCTAATATACCAGCAAAGCTAAGGCCTCCTAAAAGCAGCACCCATATTTGAGCAATAACCTGAACGAAAACAAATTACAGGATTAAAAATACAGTAGTCATCCATCAGTTTTTATACAATAAAGCAAAATACAGCTAGTACCCTTACCTCACTCTCAGATATTGCCCCTGAGGGAATCGGACGATAAGGTTCGTTAATTGCATCAATCTCTCGGTCATACCAGTCATTTAGAGTCTAAAAAAAGGCATGGAGTTATGGGACGATAAAGATCTCACCAATCAAGACCAAAACCAAACTTTGCATCCCAAGTAAATCATACCTGGGTATAACCAGTGAGAAAAGGGCCGGACATGCACATGCACATTATTGATTTAGCAACGTCCTCGAAAGTCCAATGAAAATTTCCTACAACGTGAAAAAATATCCTCAAAAGTACTTCATGGACAAGGAATAAGTAGAGAATATAACTGGAATTCCACACTACAACTCATAACAAATGCCACTAATATAAGATGGGTTGTCAAAAGCTTCTGACCACTCTGACACCATAGAGTAGCATACATGCTCTCGCATCAATATTATTGTAAAGTGCCAGTTCTTATCCGTAATGGATCTCCAAGTCCAAATACTGACCAAATTCATCATAAAAGGAAAATATTCTGGCAGTCATGTATGTAATCTATAAAAATCATCAAATAAATATTTGATCTGTGGCTAGTACAATATTATAGGTTAACTGGCCAAGCCGGAGAGAATTTCATAAATTAGTAGACTTCTTTTTTTTTCCAGAAAGTATTCATGGAAAGCAGCACATCCAACGATAACATGGCAGTATTACTGCAGGAACTTCCGAAGTAAAGTAAGCATTTGAAAATGAGAACTGGGAGGAGATGGGAAACAGGAATATTTCTGTGCATTTTATTAAGTTGTAGACTTAACTAGCTCCATACAGAATTTTCAATCATGAACCAACAAGTATAACGTAACTAGAGAGTTCGAACTATGAATGCTCAGGTATATAGGACGAGCATACCAGAAGCAGCAGCTCCGCAAACCACTCCCCATACCAGTGGAGGCCAAGTTACAGGTTTTGTCAGCTGAAGCCGAATCTTCCATGTGTTCTGCACGGTTTAACTCACAGATTCAAATCCCGTCTCAAAAGTTTTTTGTCACTATGATTCCATCAACTTATTATCCACTAAAAAAGCATATTAACTAAAACCCAAAACTCAGACCATCCACTTTACTAACTAGACACCATAACCGCAGTGAAAAAAATGCCGTCGTGTAAAGTACCAACTATATATTCCAAAAACACCTACTACTTTCTTTTTTCTTTTCAGGATTTAAATGCTAAGCATTCATCTGCTTCTTGCATACAAAATGCACGTAAAAGTTATTCCAGCCACTACCAATTTACCAACACACAAAAAGAAGTTCTTTCCCGAGTTCGGTTCAACAAATTAAAGCTTCAAGGATCATATGAAGAAAACCAAATTTATGCAAACACACCAACACACACAAAGAGAAGGTACTAAAAACTAGTATAAAGAACCAACATTGACGACATACAGTTTCCTTTGAAGCTCCTTTAATCCCCAGAAGCTGATTGAAGCTCGAACCACCTTTCGCAGGTGCCTTGTCCGGTACCGCAGATTCAACCGCTACAAAAAAAAAAAAAAAAAAAAAAAACACACACACACACAAATC
>JADOBS010301969.1:0-13035 GCA_015708375.1 Cydonia oblonga
AAAATAAAAAATAAAAAAAAAAAAAAAAAAAAAAAAAAAAAAAAATTAAGGAAAGTGTAATCAACAAGCCGAGTCGGGATTAATGGACAATCCCCTACAACAGCACCAAAAACTTGATGTAAATTTAAACTAATCTAAATAATAGATTAATTTAAACCAAAGTATACTCACAAGCGCACAAATCAATTGTAGAAATATATGCAAATACGAGGTCGATTCCATAGGAATTGCTTTTAATGCCAATTCAACCAATAACAATCTTATTCCCTTTTCTTCAAGTCGATTACTATCCAATTACCATGCCAATATTTAAGGTTGTTCTTTCTAATATATGAAACAATCCGTGGTCAGGCATCAACTTGTTTGTCTATATGTGACAACTATATCCTATTGGTTAGGCATACAATTAAACACATAAAACCCCATTAAGCACTGAAGAATCATGTCAACCAAGTAGGACTAGTTTGATATTGGTCATCCTTACTAGTTTGTCTACTCTTCTTAATCTTAGTTCCAATAAATCGAATTGATTGGTCATCCTCTTAGATTTATCTAAATATCTAGAAACAAGTTCACAATGATGGCCAATCACAAGAACATTCGAAACTAGAATAAATTAAACACAAAGATTAAGAATTAAACATGGATGTAATCGAACAATAATCAACAAGATACTTTGGGAATAATCATGTCATGGTTTCATCATAAATGTTAGAAAAGTAGTTTAGTTACACATAGTCATAATAAAAATAACAAAAGAAGTCATGCAAGAAGATAAAACCCGAAAAAGAATGGTAAAGCACGCTAAGCTTTCTTTCTTTGCTTTGGACGAATTGTCTGGATTAAGTTCCCCGCCCCCCTTTTTTAGATAGCCTAGGGCACTATATTTATTCTAATAAAACCCTAAAAGGTCTAATAAAAACTCTCCTAAAAGAGAACAAATTCCTAAATAATCAATGAGAGAAACTAGGAAAGAATCCTTCTTGGCTTGGGAAACACGTCATCTGACTTGCATGCCAAGTTTGAGGTCGGTTTCTCTTTTGGAAAATTCTGTAAAAATATGGGGAACGTAGATTTATCTCTTATATTTCTAGGCATATATTGCATGCCACTAGGAAAAATCAGGAAAGCCTTCAACTCGTCATTCTCCCACAACTGCATAGTTCTGACTGGAAAACTACTTCTGTGGGATTAACTTTGAAAACTGGAACGTTTGGTTTTAGGGAAAATTATGAAATTTGGATACAATGTTCATTAGCCTCTTAGCTTCCTTCTCCAATTGGCCTTGCATCAAAACTCCTCTGGAAAGTCGAATTATCACCAAAAAGTCATGCGTGCGCATATTGGCTGAAACTGAGAAAGGGAAAGTAATAAGGTTCTTTTAAGACCAATTCGTTAATAAAACATAGAGATAAATGATATGAAATAATAAATAATGCACTTATCAACTTTATCCCCACTGATCTCACAATGTCAAATTTTTTCTGGAGCCATCATCAAGACACATGAGATATTGCCATTAGAGGTAGATCTAGGATCCAAGAAGATCATGTTGGCATTTTTTGTGGTGGACAACATATCTACCTATGGGTCCATGTTGGGAAGGGATTGGATCCACAAAAGCCTATGCATACCTTCCGCCTTACACCAACAAATTGCGGTATATCATGAACCAACTGCCACAAAGCAAGGATTTTGGGAGATGGTAACGGCCAAATCACGACCATTCATACCCATAACCAATGTTGCTAAGGCCAACTTTTACGATCCCAATGTGGAAATTCTATAATATCTAGGTGTTGGTTAGAGGTTTCCCTACCAAGGTGATGGTCCAGAAGCTCTTAGAACAAGGAATATCTCTTACTCAGGCGGAATGGACAAGCCTCATATTCTCTCTGCCCGCCAACACCAATGAGGACAAACCAAAATAGAAAGGACCAGGTGGTAGCAGTCATGTCCTTAATCAAGAGACTGTTGCAATATAGGAGAAAGAGAAGAGAAATCAAGCAAGACTTAGCCAAAAGATGGCAGAGTGGGAAGAAGGGACTTCAGGAATCAAAGATAATCAAGGGAAAGAAATTTTGGGAGATGAAGAAATTGAGACAGCCATACACATGGCATAATGTATATATGACTTGGCTTAGCCTAATGACGAGCCTGAGGCCCCAAAGTTAGTTTTGTCTATTAGGCCCGACAAACTAGCACCTAAAGTTCAAGACCCCTTGAAAATCATTAATTTGGGAACCGAGAAGGATCCAATGCCAATACTACTAAGTGGCCTGTTGGGATCAGATGGTCGGGCAAAAAATGTTAATCTTTTACATGAGATCAAAGATTGTTTTACATGGCATTACACATAAATTTTAGGATTAGATCTAGTCTGGTGGAACACATGATGCCTATAAAAAAAGGGGTATAAGCTAGTGAAGCAAGCACTAAGGAGGATGTCCAAAGAAATAAAAGAAAAAATCAAGGAAGAAATTGAGAAACTAGTGAAGGCAGGCATTATAAGATCTACATAATATGCACGGCTGGCTAATATTGTACCTACATTAAAAGTTTTAACTAGTATCATTTGATGTTGTGTAGATTATAGAAATAATAATGAGACTGCCCCCAAAGATGAATACCCTATGCCTATGGACGATATGCCCATTGATGTAGTAGCAAAACACAAAGTATTATCCTTCATGGATGGAAATGCTGGATATAATTAGATAAAAATGGCTAAAGACGATATACACAAAATATCATTTAAGAGCTCGGGACATGTGGGAGCTTATGAGTATGTGGTCATTCCTTTCAGGTTGAAAAATGTTAGTGCTACATACCAAAGGGTGATAAATGTTACTTTTCATGATTTGATCGGGCATATCATGGAAGTATACATTGATGATAGTGTTGTGAAATCTAAGACAAGGAGTAGTATTTGGAAGACCTCAGACAAGCCTTGCTGAGAATGAGGACCCATAAGTTAAGGATGAATCCCAGGAAGTGTGCCTTTGGAGTAAGATCGGGCAACTTTTTGGGGTTCATGGTCCATCAAAGAGGTGTAGTATTGGACAAAAATAAGGCCAAGGCTATAATGGAGTCAACTGCGCCCACCAACAAAGTACAATTACAAGGGTTGTTGGGAAAGATTAATTTCATAAAAAGGTTCATTCCCAACTTGGCAGGCAAGATCCAACCTTTAACTCCTTTGTTAAGATTGAAGAATCAAGACAAGTTTGAGTGGGGTCCTGAACACCATAAAGCTTTTGATAAAGTGAAAGTCTACCTGCCCTCTCCTCCAGTACTCATGCCTCTCTAAAAGGGAAAGCTTTTGAAACTTTACATTTCAGCATCTGAGAAATCTATAGGGAGTTTATTGGCTCAGAATAATGAAGGAGGAAAGGAACATGCAGTATACTACCTCAGTAGGATCCTTACTGATGTAAAGACGAGATATACCCCAATTGAAAATTTGTGTTTAGCCTTGTATATCACTACCAGCAAATTAAGGCACTACATGTTGCCCTAGCATATCCATATAATTGCCAAAACTAATGTGATCAAGTACATGTTGTCCAAGCCTATGTTAATTGGAAGAATTGGGAAATGGATCCTAGCAATGTCATAGTTTAGCTTTCAATATATGCCTCAAAGAGCAGTGAAGGGACAAGTAATTGTAGACTTTTTAGCCCAGAACTAGGAGCCTCAAGAAGAACTAAGCAACATCCTTGGTACTTTAGAGGTGGCTAGCATTTGGATCCTACCCAGTAAAACCAAGCAGGGCAAGGAAGAATGGATACATGAAGAGGTAAAGAGGGTAAGTAGCCTATGGATCACCCCCCAGAGCCTATATTTTGATGGATCCTGCACATAGTAAGCCGCAGGCACTGGGATAGTCATTATTAATCTTTAGGATGTTCACCATTGTTACTCATTTCTCTTGGATTATGACGAGGTTACCAACAATAGGGCAAAGTATGAAACATTGATGAATGGTTTGGAAATCTTGATAAAGTTGGGAGCAGATGAGGTAGAAGTATATGGGGATTCTGAGTTGGTGGTTAACCAATTAAATGGGGAGTATAAGTGTAGACATATCACAATGGAAGGATATTAGATGGCTGCTAGTCGATTATTGGGGTATTGGGGGAATGAAATCTCAATTAACCATATCCCTAGAGAAGCAAATTTGGCTGCTAATGAGATGGCACAATTGGCTTCTAGAGCACAGGTCCAGGAAGGTTTAGCCAAGTTGAAAGTAGAGATACAAATGAGAAATCTCCCTTCTATCTTTGAGAAAGGACTTAGATTGGATGTGATGACTGGAGAGCTAGAGATATAGGACTGAAGAACATTTCTCATCCAGTACTTGAGCAACCTTTCTCTACCCACTAGTAAAAAGCTCAGAACAAGCAACTAAATTTGTTATGTGGGATAAAACCTTGTTGAGGAAGACCCCAGATGGACTCCTGTTAAAATGTCTGGGTTTGGATGAGTTAATAAGGGTGATGGTTGAAGTGCATGAAGGCATTTATGGAGCACACCAGGCAGGAACAAAGATGAGGTGGTTACTAAGAAGATGTGGCTACTTTTGGCTAAAAATAGAGGAAGATTGTAAGGCTTATGATAAAGGATGTGAGGAATGCCAAAGACATAGACCTCTTCAACATATACCCTATATGCCTTTGAATCCAGTGGTGAAACTTCGGCCTTTTAGAGGATGGGCTATGGACTTCATTGGTTAGATATACCCAGCTTCCAGTAAAGGGCACACTTTCATACTTGTGGCAACTGACTACTTTACCAAGTGGGTAGAGGCCTCAGCTGTCAAGACCATCAATTCAGTTGCTATAAAGAAATTCATTGAGACCAAAATCCTACAAAAATATAGAGTTCTTGAGACAATTGTCACAGACAGAGGACCATCATTCATTTCAAAAGAAGTGGAAGATTTTACAGCCAAGTTAAAGATAAAAATGATCCAATCTAGCCCATATTACTTCTAGTGTAATGGCCATGTAGAAGCTAGCAATAGGATATTGGTGAACATCATTAAAAGAATGGTTGCAGATAGCCCAGAAAGGTGGCATGAGAAGTTGGGACATACTCTTTGGGCCTATAGAACCTCAAAGAGAGCAGAAACTAGGACTACATTTTATGCATTAACATTCAGGAAAATGCAATACTTCCTATGAAGTAAATGTAAGTTCTGTGAGACTCTAGAACCAATTTGGTCTGCATAGTGATGAACTTATTCAGGCCACATGTCAGGAGATAGAAGACCTAGATGTTGCCTGAATCGAAGCTCTAAACAAGATCTAAGAAAGTGAAAAGGTTATGGCCCGAGCTTACAATAAGAAAGTGAGGCTAAAGACTTTTGAGGAAGAAGAGTTGGTATAGAAAGCAGTTTTACCCTTAGGAACCCAAGTTAGAGGATTTAGGAAGCAGAATCCTACTTGGGAGGGCCCTTTTACAAATGTTAAAGTATTGGACAAAGGGACATATTACTTAGCAGATTTGGAAGGTGATTTCCAGATACATCCAATCAATGCCAAGCACTTGAAAAAGTATCACCCAACTCTCTGGGATGTTAGAGATTGCTATATTAATGAAGTATATAGTTTTTGGAGTAGTTGCTTAAGTTAATTATATTTTGAGCAGTTTTTATCTTTCCTTGTGATCAACTGAACTTTTAAGATAGTTGAATGTATATGAATAAATAAATATCAATTAAGGGATAACATAAATAAAAGAAACTTGAAAATTAAGGAAATACAAAAGGTCTCAATTACAAGTTCACATCTTAGTGAACATGCAGCTAGGCTCTTCCATAGCAATGTTGCTATTAGCCAATTGAGATTCAGAGTCTTCCATTTTTGGATTGACCTTCTTGACCTTTTCAATCTTCTTATAAAGCTCTTTGGAGAGGGTCATCTACTCAACCTTTAGTGTAGAAAGTTGTTGCTCCAGTTTATTGATTTATGCGGCAACCACCATTATTCGGTCCTTTATAGTTAAGCCTTCATCCACCAGTTGCTACAGGTTGGTTGATGACCAAGTATACCTCTAACTGTAGCACCCTACTCTTTGAGCATGCCTATCAGCCTTCTGATGATGATCCTTTAGAGCCATTAGATTCTTGAAGGACAGGAATACCGCACCTTGGTCATTTGTTAAAGCTGATACAATTCAGTGAGAGAACGTTCTTCTTTTTGGTGAGATTTCAGGGTGAAGGTGGTAGAAAAGTCCTTTTGCATCCATTCTCTGAAGACCCTTCTATATGTTGATTCTCATAAGGGCGCCTTGAGACCTCAGTTTTGTTTTAGTTTGCCCAAACTTTTTGACTAGCTCGGTTAAAGAGACAATGGCTGGGAGTGAAGCCAAGGGTGGATGCATATTTGTAGGGCCTGAGAAGGAAGATGACCTAGTAAATGTAGCCTTTTTGGGCTAAGGTATAGGAACTCTCGTGACCCCAGTAGCTCGAGAAGGTTTAGCAAGAGCAACTTCACCAATGGCAAGTTGATAAGGGTTGCTCGAGTCGCTAACAGAGACCTGTGATCCACAAACAAGACAAGTCAAATGTTACTCCTAGATAATAATAAATGGGGATTGCTAGAAGATCGTTTACCTTGGGTTTACCTGAGCCTTGGTTAGTGGGTTTGTTGGTGTTACATCTGAGGAGTGGACTTGCTGGAAGATGTTGGGTTGACAGAGACTTTAGGGGTGGTTACCTTTAAGACAACTGGTACCTCAAGAACTTTTAGGACCTTAGCAACTGGTGTGGTGGACTTGGTAGCTTCAGGAAGGGGTGAAGATTGGCAAAGGTAGAAGTCAGAAGATGAATGCTGAAGGACAAAGAATGAATGAACTTAAGATTACATAAGAGGCCAAGATACTTACAGAAGTGTTATCATCTACTACAAAATGAACCATCTCCTCTATTGCAGGATTGAATTGAGAAACGAGAGTCACTGAGATTACTGGAGGAATGGAAGAGGAAGAAGTTGGTGATTGCCCGACTACAGGAGGTGAGGTATTTTTCCCTGCCTGAAAAGATGTTAGAAGTAAGGTCAAGTGTTTACAAACCAAAAGTTGACAAGCTTCTGAGCATGGAAGTTTACCTCTGGAGGTTTAGCCCAAAGGGAAGAAACACGCACAGGTTAGGCTCGAGATGAAGATGGTGTGGCTTGAGAAGATCTTTTTGCTTTGGAGGCTTATTTTGAAAAGTACAAAGTAAGTTAAATTTTTAAGACGGAATTCAAAAAAAGGAGTAAAGCCTAAGAGTCCAAGCAAAAGCTACCTTCAACTCTTTCAAGCTTCTTACTAGTGGCAGGTCCTAATCACAGGGAATGGCATAGCAAGTTTAATATTATAAAAGTAAAAGTGAATTAAGTGAAAATTGAAATGCTTACTGGTAGACTTCAACTTTTTCCTACTAGTTTTTGCTGGAAGAATAACTTTGGGCTGTGAGGTCTTAGACTTGGTTCTTTTTCTGGTAAAGTAACTCTTGGAACAGGGACATCGTACCTAGCCTTAGATTACTTATCGGGCTCAGAATCAAAGAATTCCACAACGGTTGAGCTTGCCCGACAAGAAACCCTAGTCTCTACTGTAGGCCAGCTTCTGACTCTCATTCACTTGACTTCTCAGATATGCTCCCAGTTTCCTCAAAGGCATGGTTGGAGCCCCTCTTACCTAGCTGCTTCTGTAATAGCCTCTTGGATGACTAATGCATCATCAGCTTCTTCCTCTGGCCCGACAACTGCTTCCTTGGGGTACCTTGAGCTACTAAGGTTGAAAATGGTTAATACGCATAAGTATTGTGAAATTGATGCAAAAACAGCAATGATGCTTACCTATCAGCATGATTTGGTATTTCTTGTTGATAGTCTCATTCCAGCCCTCAAATTCTTCTTTCTTGGGAAGGGACTTGAAGAAAACTTGCCCAAAGATCCAGTCGTGGTCCTCTCTGATGTCTCCATCATATTTTTTGGACCACTTGGTTTCCTACCAAGTGGTAAACAAAGAAGTACACTCGAAGTTGAGGGCAGTAGGTTTATGGGCTATCTTGGTCATGACCTCAAGGCTACGCCTACTAGCCTGAATGGTGATTTCTAAAGAAAAATAAAGGTGATATGATGTCCCATAGTGAACACTATCAAAGAAGGGGACTAGAAAAGCTTGCCTGAATCCTAACTACCTGCTATAGAAGTTGGGATGATAGACCTCCAAGCTGTGCTTGTAGCTAAAACGGTCACTTCTCACTCTCAAAGAAAAATCTCTTGGTTGGATGCAGTTGATAAAGTTCTCCTTGCATTGATTGCTAGCATCTTCACCAAAAGAGTTTTCGAAAAGGTTGTCCAAGAACCAAAGATACATCCTAAGCACAGAAGCACCTCATCCAGATCGGTCCTAGTTCTACAAATCTTGAGGAAATAAAGGCAGGCTAGTGTAGAGTGGTTATTAGTAGGGGCCTCTACCATAATTTAGGCAGGAGCTACTCCTTCAGGGAACTCCAACTTTGTAGCACAAAATTCTGGGAAATACCTTTGAAGCCAGAGCTGGATCATCCAAGTGGCTTCATTGAGGTTGGTCTCGAAGGGCTGACCACTTGTTATCTCATAGAATAGATGGTAGAGATGTGCCAAGATAAAAGGCTCAGTTGCCACTTCATCAAAGGAATGCAGGACCTCCACCAATGGAACCCACTCCATCTTCACTTAATTGGATATGTTGGGGAACACATATTTGTTCAACCAACATAGGAAGAAGTACATATGTTATGGAGCTCTGTTAGTAGTGGGAGAGTGCGGGCTATACTTGTTCTTGGCAAGAATGAAGCCTGTAAAGGAGGTCCTATAGCTTTTGAAGATGGAAGGATTGTACTTCAGACTAGTAATAGCCTGAAAAGCCTTTAAACCTTCAGCAGCGGGGTGAGAGGGTGAAGACTAGTCGTATGAGACATACACACACCTGCCTGATGGCCTTAAATCAAAGACTTGGGACATGTCCAAGATAGTAAGGGACATGTGACCCATTCTAAAGTCAAAGGTATTAGTCCTTGTGTTCCTGAAAAGAATAGTTGTGGAGAGAAGCTCATGTTTGATGGGAATGGTGGTCTTTGACATCATGATGAACTCATAAATGTCTTTAGACGTCCATTTCTTCTTGAAGGTGGGCTCCAATTCATCCATCTATTTGGACAAGGCTACATTCTTCATAGAAGGGAAACCCCTCTTGAAGTTGGACCACTTCGAAGCAGAGATTCCTCCCTCAGCGGTGTAGGGGTTAGGAGTGAACCAGTTGGCAGCAGGTATTTTATTCTCCACTACTATAGGGACTTTAGAAGTCCAGGTGGGCCCCAACGAATACCTCATCCTTTATTAAGAAAATGGGCAGATTAAGGCTGACCCAAGGAAGATGAAGGCCATTTAATCGACAGTAAAAGTTGACGATACCCTTACCAGATTCACATGTAGGGCGTGATTTGGGGACCATTGATATGTATTTTTACCACCTGCAAAAGTAGGGATAAAAACACTTTAAATACTTGCAAGAGTACAAGGTCATTGTAGTATAGATGACTTTAGCAAGGTCGTTCTGCACAGGGATTGAATAAATAATTTGTATCAAACCAAATTTTAATTAATTACTTAAAATAAAGTTTTGGAAAAAGGTTGTGATTTCAAATAATAAAAATGAATTTAATAGAAACTAATTAAATAAAGTGAAGTAATAAAATAAACTGAAAGAAAACGGTTTTTGAAAATTAAAATGTAAAAGCCTAGGGTTCCGCCATCACCTTAACTATTCTATGCAGTTCTTCCAATTACTTATGAATTACACATGCATATTTTGAAGGTTAGGTTTTCCTAATATATGCCTACTTGGACCCCCAACATAGAGCGTCTATCAAACATGCAACCCGTCTGCAGTATTTAGATTAAATCTAAACATGCATGACTCATTAAGTTTTGTGAAACCTTTTGAAAAACCATACAACCCTTAAGACCTGGTATTCATCTTAAGTGAACTTCCACATATTAACCACAAGAAGCCTTGATCAATTTAAGGGACCGACCTTCGACCAAAATTGCATCAAATTACTTTTCTAAAGATCCTAATGGTAGCTAAGCATTAAGACAAGTAGATAGTTTAAACCGGTGATTAATAATTCAAACCTGCATGCATAATATCATAAGCAAATTGAAAAGAAATTATGTACTCTTGCTAAGGCTCGTGGCCTCACCCTAGCAAATGAAAATTAGTTACAAACAATCAAAAAACAAATATTATTAAAAATAAGGATAGAAAACGCCTTGTGATACAAATGGTCAAAGCCTAGCAAAGTTCTCCAAACCTAATGCGTTCTTCTCCTCTCTTTCTGTCCTCAAAACCCTAATAGCTAAAATGCCTTATTTATACTACTAGAAAATAAAACCCTACCTAGAAAAAGTCTTAGTATAAACTAGGAAACCAAATTAATTAAAATAAATTAGGAAATTTAATCCTAAATTGACTAGTAGAATTCGCCCAAAATCTGCACAGTCTAAAAGCAGCCACGTTTCTGAATCTTCAGAGCTCCATAACAGGCCCAAAATAACTAGAATTAAAGTTTGAGATGTCCTGAACATAATTACAGAATGCCTCGAACCCGAAAGACATCATCTTGGACGGCAAAAGGCCCAAATAAACCCAAAACGTCACTTTGACAACACTGTGCGCTGCTCCTTTATTTCATCACCATAAATAAATCACTTGGTAGAAAATTATGAAACTTTAGTTGAGAGACACATGAACGTCCTCCAATTTGAATCACTCCAAAATGCATCCGCTTCATCATGTTTTGCTCCAGAGGAAGTCGAATGTCCTACATTAAAAATACATAACAAAGTATAAAAATTCACACAAAATAATCAATAAAATAATACTAAGATAAGGGTAAAATATATAGTATAATATCGACTCATCAACTGTGGTTGAATTCAATTAACAAGAAGGTAGCTAGGGCAAAGAGAGAAGAAGCGTTAAGCTTCATGTAAATTTATTTGCAATGGAAATTGAGTTCATTGAAGGCAATGGCTGAAAGTTGGTAAAGTTGCAAGTTATAATGGTTGGGTAGTTAAGTTTTGGGAATCGTGGGTTAGTGCAAGGGTTTATTTTAAAACGGCTAGTTAAGCAACGCTATTACCCAATTCCAGCAAGTAATTAATTTTAATCATTATCAAGGTCTTGATTAGCAAACTTAATAATGATTAAAGGGGACACTATTTGAGTGGATAATTAATATTGGGCTCAATGCAAAGGAAGCCCAGAAATGTAATGGTTCTTTTATTTGGGCTGGTGGTTGTTTTGGTGTAGGCAACAGCCCATGGTCGATTTAAATCTTAATACTTGGCAGCTAATAGGCATCAAACTATGATGGAAGTGACAAAGGGCAGAGGGCAGCTAGCCTTTAGCTGAAAAGCACTTTTCCATGGCAGAAATGGGTAAATAACGAAAAGCAAAGTGATGACTCATTTTGTTCCAAAAACAGTGACCGAGAGAGAAGTACATTAGAAAGGGGAAGCATGGACACTGAGGCTAGGAAGTCTATAAAAGCAGCAAGAAAGACAAGCGAAAAGGACTCTCAACACCCTGAACTCAACAACAAAGATCCAAATAGCTTTGTTATTGCCTGCCATTTTCCGTTGTATTTCTCCTGTAGAAAAGCTTTCATTTGTCAGTTTTAGAAGTTCTGCTACAAGTTCCTTTGTAGTATCAAATCTCTTTTTGTAAACACTTGTTGTTATTCTATTAGAAAGAGGTGCTTGCTTTTATAAAAACATGAGGAGAAGTGATCAGCGAGGAGACAAACCTTGCCCAAATCTCCTTTATTTACATTTGTGTAAAGTAGATTTGGCCCTCATGCATCTTACCAAAAAATAAATTGAATGGACATGAACTTTCCTATAGCTCAACATATGATATACAACTAAAATTCCTTATTTACAAGGCAGAGAAAAGAACTTTTGTACAGACTTAACCCATTTGTAAACAATCCTCTTGAACTCAGAAGAAGTCTAAGTAACTTGTAGCGCAAGTAATCAATTTATCTAAAAACTAAAAAGACAATCTTTAAACAAAGTTAACAATGACACGCTTAGATCTCTCTTAGTTTTGATTGTGAGCCTGAAGACCTACCAAAGGCCCCACAAATGCACCTTTCAAACTAACTCCAAACTCATGATGCAGTAAATCAAGCAGTGAACCTTGCCCGACAGGCAAAACAAGGGGCGTTATGCGAGGAACACTCTAGCGCGAACAAACCCCATCACCATCATCCTCAAGGTTGACATGCACTTTGAGGGCTGCGCTACCAAGATTGTCAGATGCACCAAAGCTTTTGGAGGTACAATATGTTCTTTCTTGCGTTTTGCATCTGGTGATGTTCGGTGAGTTTTTATTTTGGGTCGTGAATTGGAATAGATGCAGAAGCTATCTTTTGTTCGTTTTGAGCTCAATGCAAATCTTGGTAGCAACCTTATGTGCAATTTGTGCGCTTCCAATTACGGAATCATTAATCATATTCCTGTATTTGTTAATATGTACTCTTTTTCTTTTTCTTTTTTTTTTTTGTTCTTTTGAATCCCTTCTTGCCGTTTTGTTTTTCAATCTCTAGGTTTAGCGTTTCTTAATTGGCCTGTACCTGGTAACTGTGCTAAAGGATTTTCCACGGAATTATCAACTGTATTTTATGAAGTTGAGTTAGAAAATGCAGACATATTTGCAGGTCAGGGCAGAGCTCCATGTTCTGATAGTGTTTTCTTTGGTAAAGTTCTTCAGTTTGTTGCTTTAATTTGATTGTGCGCGCCTTAAGCATTCGATTCGTGTCTTCATTTTCCTACCTATGCTGCTATGCGTCATTGTCAATTGCTCATATTTCATTCTGTTTTCCATTTATTGACTGCGCATTTTCAGGGTGTTGTAGCCTCGGGCTTATTCTCTCTCTCTCTCTCTCTCTCTCTCTCTCTCTCTCTCTCTCTCTCTCTCTCGTTTATCTTA